>JAODLC010000028.1:7033890-7049885 GCA_026781145.1 Hippopotamyrus pictus | reverse complement strand
ACATGTGACCCAGGCGGAGACTCGAACCCAGGTCCCAGAGGTGTGAGGCAACAGTGCTAACCACTGCACCACCGTGCTGCCCCGCAATACTATATGAGTGAAAATTGAAAATAATGCCTAAAATGGCTCTAATGCATAATACAACACAAAAGCAATGGGTGTGCTACATAAAAGGCTTTAACTGCCATATACTGGAATGTAATACAATTCAATGTGTGCATTTTATGTAAATGTATTTATGTATTTATTGGGGCTCAGCTAGAAAATAATAATTTCAAAGAGTGTATGTCTGCTATTTTTATATACAGTATAACAAAAGTGTATGTTAGTTACATAGTAGGTGCATTGTATATTTCCTGTATAATTATTCAAAAAAGTTTGAGTCACTTGTGATATTGGTTTCCTCAGACAGGGAATATATTTTGTTTTGAAATTGTTCCACCACCACAGACACTCTCTTGCTAAGAGGATAACTCAAAAAGTGTTTGACGGATCTCTTTGGAACTATGCAGATCTATTGAATGGGTGATGAACTGGAACAGATCAAATTTTGAGACAAAGAACCCCAAAAATTGAAGCAATGCAGCATCACAAAGCGAAGGGTGACTGGAGAAGATGCTTGACCTTGTAAGCAGGATAACTTCATTTGATTTTAGCAGTTAGACAGCCATTCTGGGTTGACAAAACGTATCATAGGGAACTCTGTGAAATTTATCGCGGGGGAATTTAATTGTGTTATATAGCCCTTGTCTTTCATGATCCACCACTCACAAGGACTAAGTGAGACAAAGTTTGACTTTTAATAAGGATCATTTAGAAAAGAGTGTGTAGGGTAGGCTTGAGCAATATTACAGTAAGATTTTTGGCATACTGCAATGTTTTTGCTTTGCAAAGATTTTTGGCATACTGCAATGTTTTTGCTTTGCAAAATGTATTGTGAGAGACCCCTCCCCCCAATAATGATTCCATAATGATCCTGTCACGTTTTGTCTGTTATGAAATATTATATAACACTGTATAACACTTAATGAATGTAATCCTTAAGACAATACTATAAAGATGTAACCACAATGTTTCTGCACCTAATGTTCTCAAAGTTTCTGTATCTGTATGTCAAGTTATGTTAGGTTAACAGCTCAGCTCTTGCCCAATCTTGAAAAGTTGCCTGATCAAGACTGAAGGATGCAAGGAATAACTCAATTATCTTTATTTAGAAGGTTAGGCTGATAACCTTTGAAGATAAACAACAAAAATATTGCTTCATTTTAAATGAACATTTTTTAAACTAAACATCTCATTTTATTCATCAATATTCCAGCTGTCACTATCACAAATAAACCAAAGTAAAAGTAGACTAATAAAGTCTAAGAAGTCAAGTCCAGCAAAATTCGGAAAACACATTAAGTTTACATAAATGCATAAGCAATACAATATACTATGCCACTTCATTTAAATGAGCTATACTATTAATGCAGAGTAGATGCTTTTCTATAAAGATAAACTGTAGCTTCTTTTAATACGACAATACAATGCAAATTGAGCCAATAGTCGATGCCCATCAGACTGTAGCGTTCTTTTGCTCATAATATAACACTTTCAAACTAAGCAGACATGTAATTCAACATGAACAAGTAAATAAGTGACAGCTGATCAGACAGGCTGTCCGGACACGCTACTGGTCATGATTTAAATACTGTTGACATGACTTAATTTACGCATTTCAAACTTAATTTATTATTATAATATTATTATTATTATTTTAAATGCCCATCTCCTTACCAGTTGCATCTCCAGTGTCTTGACCGTGAGCTGAGTGTTTTTTTTGGTGTATTTGCTTGCTGAAAAATCTGAGTGAAAGCCTTCTTTGCCAAACTTTTCTCTCAGCAGGTGCACAGGTACATGGGTTCCTCCGGAAACACTGGCTGATCTTTAGGTTTCCTAACGAACACAGGTTGTTCTTTCTGCCCTCTACAGGTTAGGAGGTTTGGAGCAGTTCCCGTGAGTT
Organism: Hippopotamyrus pictus; assembly: GCA_026781145.1. Taxonomy (NCBI): domain Eukaryota; kingdom Metazoa; phylum Chordata; class Actinopteri; order Osteoglossiformes; family Mormyridae; genus Hippopotamyrus; species Hippopotamyrus pictus. The sequence continues at coordinate 7,047,880 of JAODLC010000028.1, read as the reverse complement.
TTTCATGCAGCACTGTTTCTTATGTTAGCCCTGGTTATTTATTAAAGAAACAGATGAGTCCATGGTCAGTTTTTGGGCTCTCTACCTTGAATATGCAAAACATTATGGAGGCCATTTTGTTATAGATCATGTTTTCTAGAAGGTTCGACCAAAGAAATGATTGGGAGCCCAAAACTTATAGAGGCGGAGAAGTAACTGGACCCCAAAAAGACAGGGAATAGTGGTAAAGACACATAGGGGGCGAGGACTCTGAGACCCGGAAGGGGAGGCACAATATTAGCAAGTGGTACAGAAAGACGGTGCTTGGGACATCCCTTATAACGAATATCTTGATAAGGAATATGAAAAGTGTATAAAAATGAGTGCAATCCAATATGGGACACGATCCTGCAGGGTATCCAGCCTTTAATGTACCCTATGTGGATACAATAAAAGACTGACTTTTGAATTCTACACAAGTGAGTTCTGATTCCTGATTTGGCTTAAAAGGATTAACCATGACACTGTCAGACACAACTGGAGCTTTTTGGCCAGTCACATCAGTGCTATGTTTACAGAAGAAAAAATTAAGCTTTATAAGAAAAGAACACCATACCTTTGCTGCATCTAACAAGGGGAACCTTGAATCTGTGCAGGGCACAATTAAGTCTAAAGACTACCAAGGCATCCTGGAGTGAAAAATACTGCCCAGTGTCAGAAAGTTCAGACTCAAGTCATGGGTCCTCCAACAGGATAATGACCCAAAGCATACAGCTAAACCAGAAAAAAAAACATTGGACTATTCTTAAATGGCCCTCCATAAATGGTCCATATTTTAATCCTATTGAACATGTACTGTATGGAAAGGTCTAAAAATTACAGTGTGGAAATGCCACCCTTCAAACCTGAGACAGCTTGAGCAGTTTGCTCAGGAAGCGTGGGCCAAACTACCTGTTGACAAATGCAGACATCTCATTGTGAAGTACAGAGATTGCTTGTTGACAGTGATTGCTGCAAAAGTGGTGCTACAAAATATTAAATTAAGACTACCATCTTTTTTTGTCTGTACCATTTTCATTCGTTTAATAAAATATTCAACTGAATCGATAATCAAAAGCAAAATCTGATTTGTGATAAATATGGTATAAGCAATAATGGATGCCATTAAACTTGTCAATTTCAAGTTATTTCAGAGACAGTTGTTTATTTTTGTGGAAGGATACCATCAAATTTGTCCACATCTGTAAGTGTTTCCCAGGCCTGGGTTCCCAAGATCCGTCACTAAAATATTAACTCTACTTAGTCTACAGTATGCCTTGCCTTCCTTTGTTCACCCCAATTAGATCATTCGGGATCTTGTTTTCAGTTTTTTTCTGTTGTATTTAATAAAACCCTTATCATTCATTTACCACACTTGCTCCCACTCCCTTTGTCCTGCCAGTTATTACAGTTTCTCATTATGGAATAATTACTGAATACTTCTCTGCATGGTTCTTATGTAGATCTGGCCTTATTAATGAAGTACATAGATCTTTGTTGTTGAGGTCTTCTGTGTATTCTATCCTTCCATCTCTGCTTGTTCCATGAGTTATTTTCCCATGGACATCCTTCAGCACACCCATGACCGAGGCTGAAATTTCTTCTTAATCTCACATATCTTTTGCTTTATATTTATTTCCTTCTTCAGTGTTGTAGTATTAGACATTGTTTTTCCTCTTATTTTTTCTGTACATTTTGGAGATATTTGTGGAGTGGGCAGAACTTCAGCAAGCTTCACAAAATGACTTTTTCTGTGAGGTTATGTGGGTACAAGTACTGTTTTAAATAATAGTTGGGGAAATTTGGTGGTTTGGACTTGTACAAAAGCTCAGGTAAGTCCTTGTCCATGGTTAAATTTAAAAAGAATTGATTGATGGAAAATTAGTACACTATATAGCAAAACTATTATGTTAGAGTAATTTGCTAATTATGACTCACCCTTTGACAGACACAGGTATACAGTTAAGCTCACATGCATGCAATCTGCAGCTACAAACACTGGAAGTACACTGGGTAATGATACAGTAGATGTAGTGATTTTCAATTTGGCATCATCATAGGATGCTTTCTTTCCAGCAAATTGGTTCACCTAGTCAATTTCCAGCTAAAGCTGTCCTGGTCAACCACAAGTGAAATGAGTATGAAGTGGAAACATCTGGGAGCAAGTGAAGTGGTAAGAAGCACAAACTCACAGAAAGGGACCTGATCACTTCGGGAAAGATGGTGGTGCAGGAGGTAGTGCTATTGTTCGGCAACTGGAGTGTTGCAGGTTCAAGCCCTGGTTCCTCCTGATCCCATCAAAGTGTCCTTGAGCAAAACACTGAACCCCAAATTTCTCCTGGTGTGCAGGTTGGCACCTTGCATGACAGCCTCTGGCACTGGTGTGTGAATGTGAGGCATGTATTGTAAAGCACTTTGAGTACTTGTAGGAGAAGAAAAGCACTATATAAATGCAATTCATTTACCATCACCACACATCAATATTCAACAGGAATGGCAGCAAACACTACCAACAATGTTTCAATGTCTTCCCAGAAGAGTATGGACTATTGTTGCAACTAAACTAATTATTAATACCCTTGTTTCATTGTTTTGTGGGACATGCCAATGTTCACTTGGCCAAATAGTGCAGTATTGTCCTTCTTTAGAGTGACATAATTTCAGATCTAGTTTGAAATGAGTCTTATTATTGCTTGTTTTTCAATTTTTATTTTAAAATATAGTTTAGGACTATATAAAAAACAACCAGGTAAAATACCGTGTCAAATATAGAAAAAGAACTGTAAATACAAAATATTTCTGTATTTAATACATTGTTTGACTACAATTTTTTTAAATGAAGTAAAAAAAAAATACTGTAAAATACCTTAAATGATAATGGGAAAATACTGTAAATATCAATTAGGTAAAATACTTTTTAAAATATATAAAATATTTGTAAGTATAAAATTTATCTTTATTTAATACGCTTTTTAGTTGTAACATGAATACATTTTTTTGCTTCAGTTACTGGTGTAATCTGTAACATGATAATGACATGAGAATACGTGTTAAAATACAGTTTTAAATATGTAGTTCTACAGTTTATGGACACAAGGTAAATCATTATACATTAAACAGTGCTGTAATTTTATAGTAGAATTTATACTGTGGCGTCGGTGAGCCAAGCGCCATCTGGCCTATTTGCATGTGCATGCGCTGTCGTGCTGACAATGGCCACTGTCTATGTCATGCATGTAGTTAATGTTCCAGGTTCCATGCATTGTGTGTTCTGTACTGGTGCCCTGCTTAAGTTTAAGCTTTACCACCGTGTGTTTGGCTGTGTATAAGTTACCCACCATGCGTAGTTCCCATTGTTCATACAGTGACCCTCCCCTGTTCCTCCAGTTGGAAGTAATGCTTGTTTTTGTATGTTGTAATACAAGCAGGTGTTGCGATGATTGATGTGATTCACAGTCCTGTTAAGGGTTATGAATAAAAGAGCTTTAACTGGGCTGCATTTATGACGTGGCATCATGGCCAGAATCAATGGATGCTACAATACAGTGGAAAATCTACACCTGTACGTTTTACAGTTACAATTTGCAGTTTTTACGGTTTTTAACTTAGTTTTACATTTAAAAAAGCATAATATTTTATTATGAAAATACGGATTTAAACTGTTTATTATACAGAATAATAATATGTACCATATTACATTACACAGTACTACTGTAATTTTTACGGTGAAATTCTGGCAACCACAGGTGTCAGTAATTTACCATAAATTTAAAGGATTTTTTTTTACAGTGTATTCAATTAAACTCGATTACTCAATGACTAAAAAGCATCAATTAAAAATTTCTTTCTCGATTACTTGGCAGTATGGCGGAAGGTAGACGACACATGCAGGATCAAGGTCCAAATAAAGAGCGACAGCATCATTTGTGTGGAAGCACTTCACATTAAAAGTGAAAGAGAATGCAGTTGTCTGTTAGTATGGCAAAGCAGAACTTGAATATCACCATGGCATGACTGCAAAGCAAACTCATTTGGGTTTGACAGCCTCAACCAATTATTAGCCATAGATATGTATCATTTAGTAGTCTAGTCTTTCTTTGTCATCACTTTGACTTCATTTATTTTGCTTACTGCAATTCCTGTATGTCAAAAAAAAATCGCTGCTAAAATGAAGGTTACCCTGTCGCTTAGCCACGTCATTCTACATAATAGGGTACCCCTTAGCAAAAAGTAGTATACTTGAAGTTCATGTTATTAAGTATGCTTGAGTATAAGTATAGCAAGTATACTATGGACTATGTACTTGTAATGTACTAGAAAGTATACCAATTTAATACTTCTTCAGACTAAATTGGAACATTTTTAAGTTTATAAAAGTATACCACACCACACAATCACTCAGCTTACATATAACCTATTTTATTGTATGCACAGGGCAAACCTAGAACAGGAGACCAACCTGGGACAGTGCCAAAGAAAAGAAATAAACAAAACAGAAATCTCCCCACTTAATCTCTGCCCACTTAAAATGAAAGGGAAAAAAACAATATAACCAAACATACAACAAATGGCACCTGTTCCCTTACCTAGTGTTTTTAACAGTTGGGTCAACTACACAGAGATGTATTTGCTTGCACAGACTACCCTTGGTTGTCTCCACTCCTTACCTCTGACACTCAGGAATAGCACAATAATAACACCACCCTCTTATTATGAGGCACAGAAACAGCAAAACTGAATACCAGCAAAAACCTCACATATACAACAGCATTGCAAAACTTAAAAAAGATTTGTCAAACAGTTTTTGAATTATATACCAAAGTGTCTGTGAAGGGAGCAGGGGTCATGGACCAATGCTAAAACCATGTGTTCCCCCGAAGTCCAATGAATACATCATTAAGTTTCTGTTCAGTGTATAGCTTTCAGAATACTTTCTGACCAGTTCTGAGGGGAAGTGATTATGCTATAAGCCAGTACGAAAGCCCCCTCTTCTGGCAGTAAAAATATAGCATGCTCCATCACCTAAAATATGAGCTCATTTTAAGTAATTATCCAAGGAAAAGAGTCTTCTGTAATTATCTGGAAAAGACTTTTTTTCTGCAGACTTCCTTCACACATTTATTTAATAAATGGACAATATACACTCAGTGGCTAGTTTATTAGATACACCTGCTTATTACCACAAACATCGTGCTCCTCTAAATGATGTGATTGATGTAGCTGTAACTGAAATTATGCAGCACAGAGACATAAGTTGTTCAGTTATTGTATTATTGATACTAAGACGTATTATATAAGCGATTTTGGATGTGGTGTGGGTTTTGAAGACATGATCATTCCAGCATCTTGTCATGGATCGCCCAGGGGAAGCCCCTATGACATCATTTGAGGCTCCCCTGCCACACCCCCGGGGATTCCCTAAGCGGGAGTCGAGCAGCGGCCGAAGCGCTTCTACTACACCGGTCCTGAGAACCGGCCGGACCAGTTACCGTATGTCCTCCTCTACCAGCTGATGCCCGTCGGGGTAATTGGAGAGCCTTTTTATTTGCATCTGGCACACCAGCCAGACGCGAGATCTTCAGCCTTCCATGCTAAGTTTGAGCGTTTGTTCCCTGCCTGTCTGCACCTCTGCCTGCCTGTTTCCCTGACCTCTGTTCTGCCTTTTTTCAACCTTCGATTATTAGCCAACTTCACTCACTGCCAACGCGGATCGTCTGCCTGTCCTCGGATTCCGAGCCATGCCTGTTCCCCTGGATCCCGACGCTGATCGGGCGACCACTGCCTGTTCTATCTCCTCGGTTTTTGGATTTTCATTTCTGTCCTACTGCTCTCTCTCCCCTTGTTTAGCGGAGAAGATAATAAATCTTTTTCCCCCTGGACTAATCCGCTATCGCATCCTCCTTATTCTCCGCAATCCCCACCATGACAGAAGATCTCGCCATCGGGATGGACCCTGCAGATCAACCGGACCTTCAGCACCTCACTGACGTCCTGGGTAAGCAGGGTTCTCTACTTGGACGGCATGAGTCTGTGCTCGCGGCGATTGGAGATTCCCTGGAGTCTTTTAATGCCGGCCCGATGGAACTAGTGACTCAGGTATATCCTTTCGATTCATCCTTCCACTGTCGCCCCGATCAGTGAACCCCGCTTGCCCCCGTCTCCATAGTATAATGGTGACCCAGGAACCTGTCGCTCCTTTTTGACTTAGTGCTCCCTGATTTTTGGGTTACAGCCTTCTGCATTTCCTTCAGATCGCACCCAGGTCACTTACATACTTACCCTGTTGACCGGACCCGCTCGCGAATGGGCGACTGCCGCGTGGGAAGCCTTTTTGTACTACCCTGCCAGAGTTCTCTGCAGAAATGAAGCAGGTTTTTGATCGGTCAACTCATGGCAGAGAGGCAGCACGTGAATTGCTACAGCTCCGTCAAGGCGATCTCTGTGTCTGATTTCGCCATCGCTTTTCAGACCCTTGCGCTATCCACGGGCTGGGATATGCAGGCTCAGTTTGACGCATTTTATAACGGGCTGTCAGAAGATATAAAGGATGAATTAGCATCCAGAGAAATGCCGGGAACCTTCGAGGAATTAGTGAACCTCGCTATACGAGTGGACCACCGCTTCCGTCAGCGCTGCAGGGAACGTCACAGACAGTTTGTTGTTTCGGGTGTCCATGAAGCAGTTTGTGTGAGCTCTTCTGAGGCCCCCGCTGAAGCCATGCAGGTGGACCGAACCCATTTGTCCCCTGCAGGACGACAACGGTGACGGACAGCCAATGCCTATCAGTACTGTGGACAGGTGGGACATTACATTTCGAAATGCCCAGTAAAAGGACGCACTGCAAGCTCCAATATTTCCCTCCTCCATTCAACGCACCTTTCTACCAGTACTGCTCTCCTATGGTGAGATCCACTCATGGGGCTGATGACAATTGAATGATGATGGCAACCGGAAGGAGGTACAACATTTTCTGGAATTCGCTAATTTTTACAGCCATTTCATACAAGGATATAGCACCGTTGTGGCCCCTCTCACGGCACTCACCTCTACCAAGGTCCACTTCCAGTGATCCCCAGTGGCCGAGCAGGTGTTCCTGGCTCTTCGCAGAAGCCTCACCTTAGTTGCTATTCTTCAAATCCCCGATCCCTCTCAACAGTTTGCGGTGGAGGTAGTTTGCTTCCAGCACTGTGGTAGGGGCTATTCTATCCCAGCAACACGCAACAAACAATAAATTGCATCCTTGTGCTTTCTTTTCCCATAAGTTAACCCCAGCCGAAAGGAACTACGACATTGGTAATCGAGAACTGCTGGCAGTCTGTCTGGCCTTGGAGGAGTGGTGGCAGTGGCTCGAGGGCACTAAGGACTCAGGATTCCTGATCCTCACGGACCACAAGAATCTGGAATATTTACAGTCAGCAAAGCAACTCAATGCACGCCAGGCTACGTGGTCACTATTTTTTAAAAGTTTCAATTTTCTTATCTCCTTCAGACCGGGCTCCAAGAACCGCAAACCTGATGCCCTGTCGCGGCTGTTCAGAGAGGAGTGCTCTATGGAGTGCCCGGGACCGATTCTGCCGGAGAGTCGCTTCATTGAAGCAGTATCCTGGGGGTCATGGAGGCTGTTCAGGCCGTACAAAGATTTGTTCAGCCCCCAGGGGGTTGTCCGCCTAACCAGCTCTTTGTCCCAGACTTATGGCGTTCCCGGGTCCTCCAATGGGGACATGACTCCCTCTTAGCTTGCCATCCTGGCGTGCATTCCATCCAAGCACTTCTTGGACAGTGCTTCTGGTGGCCTACCATGCTGCAGGACATTCGTGGTTACATCACATCCCCTGTTCCCAAGCTGCCTTCGACTAAGGAGACGGCTCAGTTATTGGTGGACCATGTCTTCAGGCTGCACGGTCTACCGTCTGACATTGTCTCTGACAGGGGTCCACAATTTGTTTCCAGGTTCTGGAGGGAATTCTGTAGGCTGCTTGGTGCCACTGCAAGTCCAATGGACAGACAGAGAGACCAGGACCTGGAGCGGATGCTATGTTGTATGGCCTCGCACTCACCTGAATCATGGATTGGTTTCCTTTCTTGGGTGGAATACGCCCATAATTCTCTGCCCGTATCCTCCACAGGTATGTCCCCGTTCCAGTGTTGTGTTGGTTATCAACCTCCCTTATTTCCAGCAGTGGAGGAGGAGGTTCTGGTCCCGTCCGTCCACCGTTTTCTTCGTCATTGTCAACGGACCTGGAATATGGCCAGGTCCTTCCTGCTACAGTACATGCCCGTACACACATGGAGAAATATGCCAACCGCCGCAGGTCCCGGGCTCCCACTCTCCGTGTGGGACAGAAGGTGTGGTTGGATACTAGAAACCTTCCTCTACGGGTTCCGTCTCGGAAGTTGGCACCCCGGTTTGTTGGTCCTTTTCCCATCACCAAGGTCATAAGTCCCTCGGTCATTCGTCTTCATCTGCCGGTGACCATGCGGAAAGTCCATCCTACCTTCCACGTTTCCCTGCTGAAACCCCATGCAGTCAGTCCCCTGGCTTCTCCTGCATTGCCTCCTTCTTCCCCCAGGGTAGTCGACGGAGCTGAGGTGTACACTGTCCGTCGCTTGCTGGACGTCCAGCGACGGGGTCGTGGCCTTCAGTATCTAGTTGACTGGCAGGGATATGGCCCTGAAGAACAGTCCTTTGTTCCAGCTCGACATGTGCTGGATCCTTCTCTGATCTTCGACTTCAAACACCGCCGTCCCGGGAAGCACGTTCGTCCACTGGGTGGCGGTTGTGGAAGGAGGGGTACTGTCATGGATCGCCCAGGGGAAGCCCCTATGACATCACGTGGGGCTCCCCTGCCACGCCCCTGGGGTTTCCCTAAGCGGGAGTTGAGCAGCGGCCAGAGCGCTTCTACTACACCGGTCCCGAGAACTGGCAGGACCGATTACCATATGCCCTCCTCTACCAGCTGATGCCCGTCGGGGTAATTGGAGAGCCTTTTTGTTCGCATCTGGCACGCCAGTCAGACGCGAGATCTTCAGCCTTCAGTGCTAAGTTTGAGCGTTTATTCCCTGCCTGTCTGTTCCCCTGACCTCTATTCTACCTTTTTTCGACTTTTCCGATTATTAGCCAAGCCCTCTCACTGCCGACGCCGATCGCCTGACCCCCTGCCTGTCCCTGGAGTTCGAGCCCTGCCTGTTCCCCTGGATCCCGAAGCTGATCGGCCAACCACTGCCTGTTCTATGTCCTCGGTTTTTGGAATTTCTTTTCTGTCTTACTGCTCTCTCCCCTTGTTTGACGGAGAAGATAATAAATCTTTTTCCCCCTAGACTGATCCGCTATCGCGTCCTCCTTATTCTCCGCAACCCCCACCGTGACAGATCTCTGAAACAGCCACCTTGTTAAGACACTACAGTGTCTATAATTTACAAACATTAATGAGAGAGGCCAAACTGGAAAACCACATGTGCAAAAATAACAGCTCCCTACAACCATTGTATGCAAAATGATGTCTTGAATGCAGACTTGTCTACTCTCAAAGCATTTCTGGAGAGAAAAATTGGATCTGGTCCTATATGGTACAAGATAAGGGTACCTAATAAAGTGAGTAATACTCAATGAGTGTTAGTATGTTTGTATACAAAGTACTTTAATGTTTTTAATGTTCATTATTATTCTTATAATATTCATTATTATAAGTTATTATAACTTTAGAAAGTTAAATTTGTCTTTAGGCAAATACTTTTATATCTTTGCATTCATGTACCTAGATAATATGACAGCATTTCTTATGTAGTTGTTATAAAAGAAATGTTGCAATTGCTCTCTGATCATTATGGAAGCCGTCTTAAATTTTTTCTGTTTGTAATGGTCAAAAGTATATTACAAAAGCAGCACCTTATTTGGATTCCAGCACCGTTTCTTGTACCTGCTTAGCGGAAGCATTGTCTCTAAGCATGCATAATGATTTATTCTATTGCAATTTTCTTATTATGCAATAGGTTTTCCTCAGCTGTGGGCTGAGGTAGTGCTCCTCTGTACCTTATTTTAATTACTGGCATCAGGGTGTCTTTCTGTGCTATTCACTGTAGACTAGTGCTTCTCAATCCCAATCCATATATCTCACCATACATGGCAGTTTGTATTGTTATGGAATATAGAGGATATTCACTCCTGAAAAACAATTTGCTTTGGCTAGATAGAACAGGTCTGTACTGATCTGGAAAATTGTGGAAAGTACAATATCCTCTTTTTAAGAATGGTTCATTTTAGAAATTTCATAGCTAACTCAAGGTATTTTGAAATTTAGCTGTATTTATTTGTGAGGAAGAAAGACTTCAAAATTTTTTAAAATTTGTTTCTATTGTTTTATTAAGTGGTTAAGATTTCATAGGGGGCACTAGAGATCACCACATGTTGTGGACGTAAATTTAGAGTGCTCCCTCAAAACCTCGACAAATTTGTGTTTTTTCTTCTATTTTCATCATGAAAGTTTGCTTGCCACTATATAGCAGTGAAATGAAGAAGGCTAAACTCAAGAAAGACGATTCATCAACTTCCTCAGGTAATCAGCCGGCAGAGAAATTGCTGTCTAATGAGTGTGAGGTGGATGGCGATATTAGCGCAGCCACAGATTCAACTGTCATTCTATCGGCAATTCAAACTATGAAGTAATAGTATGAATGATAGATTTAACTCGCTGGAAGCTACTTTATCTCAGCTGCAAACGACACTCTCCGAAACCACCTCGCGTATTGCTGACCTTGAGGGTGCTAAAGCTGAGCATGAAGCCCGCATTTCTGACCTGGAGACCTCCTGTCAGGAAATTCTTGCAGTTAACAAGGCCCTACATGCTAAATTGGACGATCTCGAGGGTCGTTCTCGACGAATGAATATCAAGATTGTAGGGTTACCTGAGAACGAGGAGGCTGGCCGTCCAATCAAGTTTGTGGAACAACTCATCCCGAAACTCCTGGGTTCTAAGAACTTTCCCGAACGGTTTAAAGTTGATCGTGCACACCACACCGGGCCTTTACCATCAAGAGGAGGTCGTCCCCGAATCATGATCGCGATGATACATCATTATCAAGAGACGATTCTGTGACTCGCGCAACAACATGCCCCCTTAAAATTTGGTGGGGTTCTCATCTCCATCTTCCCGGACTTCACGGCAGAGGTACTTTCTCAGCGGAGGGCATTTGACGGAGTGAAAAAGAAGCTAAAGGAGGCCGGTATCCAATTTGGATTGCTCTTCCCCGCACGTCTTATTGTCACCCAGGGCAATAAAAAGAAAATCTTTGGCTCGGTGCCGGAGGCTGAAGAGTTTGTGAAGTCTATCATAGTGCAAGACCCTTCTTAATCTGCAGTTCAGGACTGTTTACTGGCCTTTACAGGATGCTGTGAGTATATTCTCATACGGAAAAAAAGGGATATTTATAGATCATTCACGGTCCGTTATTGGATTACGTTATACATGTAGTTATTCATGCCCTTGTTTGCATGTGAAAATAGATCATATTTGTCTAAATAGTTTTTTAAATAATTTTATTAACAGTTTTATATCTGTTAATAGAGTTCTAAACTCGTAGCTCAGATTCATTGAGCAATTGCTTTCCTTATATTTTTCGGATGGAGGTTGCGAGGGAGCCCCCCGTCTCTCTATTTGAGATTACTTGGATAGATAGGTTTTTCTTCCACTCCTTATGCTGCCCAGCAGCTCCACTGTTCATATGGGGTTTTTTTTCTGGCTTCATTTGGGGAAGCTGTTGAAAATGGAGGGGTGGGCGGTGTCCTTTTTTCTTTTCATTGTGTATATAGTTTGTTGTGTCTGTGTACCTCCTTCATTGGTTAGTATCTCTCTAAATTCACTTACGGCAGCCACTACATTATACATATTATACATTATGACTTGTAATAGGTCTTCATCTAAAGTTGGCAGCGTCACCCTTGCCAGCTGGAATGTCTGGGGATTAAATAATCAGATTAAAAGAGCCAAAGTTTTTCTTATTTAAAATCTATTGCTGCCGACATATTATTTGTACAAGAGACGCATATAAGGCACTCTGAACAAAGGCGACTGAGATGCAGTTGGATCTCTCAGGTATTCCAGTCATCTTTTTCATCCAAGGTCAGAGGGGTAGCTATTTTAATTCGCAAATCTGTTCCTTTTAAGTACATATCGACTATCAGTGATCCTAATGGTCGTTATGTAATTGTAACAGGTCTACTTCCCTCAACTCATGTCACATTGCTGAATGTGTATGGACCTAATTTTGATGATCCCACTTTTTTTCGCAAAGTTTTTAATCTTTTGCCAACCACTGTAAACACACATCTGATAATAGGTGGCGATTTCAACTTAGTATTAGACCCTGTTTTAGACAGATTTCCCTCACGCGCTGATATATCCTTGACTAACTCTGCCGTTGTTCTTAATGATCTGATGGCTTCCCTTGATCTTGTTGATATCTGGAGATTAAAATATTCAACAGACAAGCAGTACACTTTTTTTTTGCAGGTTCACAAATCATACTCAAGGATAGATTTCTTTTTAATTGACTCTAAAATAATTAATCAATTAAACATCATAATAGAATAATTTCTGATCATTCAGCAGTGACACTTTCCCTAGATTTGTCAGAAATTAGGCCCAGCTATAATTGGCGGTTTAATCCTACCCTGCTTTTGGACTCCGGGTTCTGTGAATATTTAACAGAGTTGCTTGCTGAGTTTCTCAAATTTAATGACACGGGCGAGGTTTCGGATTCAATATTATGGGAAACTCTGAAGTCTGTCCTGAGAGGACATATTATTTCTTACGAATCCAGTCTTAAAAAACAAAGAGAGAAACGTCTCATAGAAACTGATAATCGTCTTTCTCAGTTAGAAGATGCATACAGATTCCACAGATTCGGATTTGCTCAATGAAATTGCAGCACTTAAACTGGAATATAATTCAATCCTTTCAAACTGAGTTAATAACATGTTGTTAAGAGTTAAGCAAAAACAATTTGAACTTGGTGATAAACCAGGCAAATTGCTATCTTGCCAGCTAAGAGGGCTTCAAGCCAGTAGAGCAATTCATAAAACTAAAAACAAGGAGGGGAATGAGTTCCGGTAATGGCGGCTTGCTGAGAGGACGTGCCCGCTTCTGCTCCGCTATATCTCTGTAAAATCCTGAATAATACTCGTCTATTAGACGTTGAACAAGGCCTGTAGTGATGTCTCTCTCGCAAAGGAAACTTGGTAAAAACATCAGTAGACTGACTCAGTCGAAATTGTCTAGCTTCACTTCTAAGTCGAGTTCTGAGGCTAGCTGTGAAGCTAATGTTAGTGGTGAAAATAGCGAGAATAATACCAACACCTGCCAGGTGATGGAGGAGGAAATTGACAAGCCGACGGAGAGGGAAAAGACAGTCGAAAGCTTAGACGCAGTACTGGCGGCTATTGCAAACTTGAGGTCGGATTTTTCCTCCAAACTGGATGGTATTTTGTCAGCAATAGAGACTGTGAGGAAGGATGTCAATGAGTGTGCTAAGCGGATCGGTGAGGCGGAGGCCCGGATATCTGCAGCAGAAGATAATATCACCACCTTGGAAGCAAAGGTACGGACTCTTGAAAATAACAACAAAGATCTCGAAGACAAAGTGCTGGATCTGGAGGCCAGATCGCGACGTTCTAACTTGAGACTTGTTAACCTGCCCGAGGGCGCAGAAGGAGAGGACACGTGCGTCTTCTTGGAAAACTGGATGCCGGAGGCTCTGAACTTGGCACCGCTACGCACTGCTCTGACGCTGGAGAGAGCTCATTGGGTCGGCCAAAAGAATACGTCAAACACCGCTACACCGAGGACTATGATCATGAAGTTTCTAAATTACGAGGATAAAATGATCGTGATAAGAGCTGTCAGGGCAAAGGGACAGATTCTTTTCAAGAACCGTCCGGTGAGATTTTATGAGGACCTGGCGACCGGTGTACACAGAA
>JAODLC010000028.1:6989527-7001157 GCA_026781145.1 Hippopotamyrus pictus | reverse complement strand
GCGGTTTCCACTGAATCTATGCAGATCACTTGTTTCCGCATACTGTGGCGGTGACGTGTTTCCGCTTACTGTGGAGCTCCACAGTGTCTGAAGCCAGGTACTCTTGAAACTTATGGCATGTCCACAAAATGACTGCCGTAAAACGCGCCAAGTATAGTTAAGCAGTTCTCTGCGCATGCCCGAGCTTTTTAAATAAATTCTGTTGATGTACTTCACCGTAATTTATTACTTTATTGTTCTTTTATCTTGTTTTTATTCGAGACAATATTAATATTATTTAATTTTTTGGTTTATTTTTCTAAAATGGGTTACATTTCAATTTATTACAATAACTCATACAGTTCGTCAGCCAATAAACACAAACTACTTGATAATTTTTATTATATGATTATTATAACTTAATCAGCTACCAACCAAGAGTAAGAGTACAGTGTATGGAAAAAAAACCCTCTAATCTGTTGTCCTGTGTAAAGTGGCCTGAAATTTCGCCCCCACTGCCAGTGTTTACATACTTACTATTATTAAGTTAATTCAGCTAAAGGACATTAATTTACTTAAGCTTTTACACTTAAAAGTACACATGACTTATTTAAGATGAGTGTTATTAACAAGTTTATAAAAATTAAGTTGTATCAACTCAGTATTGTCTATTAAATTCAATATTACGTCTTACAGTGTATATTCCCTTTTTTCTTGAGTCTGTTTGCTCATGCAAAATGAAATGCGATTAATATAGATTGAAAATGAATATTTAATCATGATTAATCACCCTGTGATTAATCTGATTAAAAATTTTAATTATTTGACAGCACAAGTTTAAATATACAGTATTGTATTTGTTTGCCTTTTGCACTGTGACCAACATTTCCTGTGATAGAACAATAAGAACCGTAATGGTTGGACTAAATGGACGCCTCTATCAAAGAAGGCTTACAGTAGGGAGAGGTACATTTATATGTGCTTCCTGGTTTTTGAACCCTGGGGGTCTGCATTGTTAGTGCAGTCTTTTGAGCCAAAGGACAAGCATTGACATTATACTAAATCATGCATTCGCTAAACATGGAAACGGCATTTTATTTTTTTGTACTGGTTGATCAGGTTAAAATAAATAAACCTGAACAAAAAATTACATTCTTAATATAAAATATATACATAGGGTTAGCTACGATGTTCCTGGGAAGTTTGCAAAAATATCCACAGAATAAGTTTAGATGGCAAATGGTTGTGATCACAAGATTGCAGCTGCAGGCTTCATTTTTGCTTTTGGTTGTCCTCTCTCTTGCAGTTCCAATTTTGCTGCCCAGTCATTGTAGTTAGAATTTTGAATCTGATTTAAGTATACATTTTTAGATGTAGATTTTCATCTGTATGTTTTTGAAAAGTGGTAATAAGATCCATGAAAGACCTAATATCAAGAATACCATCATAACATAGATTCGTCCTGTTCATAAGGAAAAGTCTCTAATCGTTTTGTCTTTCCCTTTGTTGTCACTAAATGCCTTTTCGTCAGTTTTGGTGCAAATTGTCTGTTTGAGCTGGTTCAAATCTTCATCTGTACAATGTGCCTACAAAGTTTGGAAAAGATTGGCCAAATTTTTGAGTTATAATGCTATTATAAGATCACATGAGATGGCAAACTCTTTGCCATCATAAAGCGGTTTGACAAGATTGGTCTCAGAATTTGATTTCTTCTAGTATGTGCTTGCAAAGATCTGTAAAAAACTTTGAGTTGTGTCTACATGGCTTCTGCAGCTGCCCTTTCCTTCCTTTGCTGCCACACAGTGCTCCTGCTTCATTTTTGGGGCAGTTTGTCTGAAAATGAAACCAGCTGTAGATCATCCATATGTTTTTGTGAAGCAGTAATAAGATCAAATACTTTTTGACTTATTATATTCACAAGGTCAAATGTCGTCTGCTTAAACCATTCCCTTTGCTGCCACTAAGTGACATTGCATCAAAACACTCTATTTGACTTTTGATGGATCTTATTACCACTTCACAAAAACATTATATGGATAAAAATCAGTACCTGATAGACCTGAGACAAATCACGTGTAGAAGTGGGGGGGTCAGAAAGAGATTGGGGGGTATGGGGGAGACTGGGAAGTCCAGGTGAAATATTGTCATTTGTATGCATGCTTATCTTTAAATGGTCTAGTTAAAAAGTTGATACGGTAGTATAATATCTTTGTGTGTGTTGGTGTTTTCACAAGTTTGGGGTCTGGTAGATTTTTCAGAAGAAAATCACATGGGATCTGTGTGTGTCTGTATGATACTGCTTGGTAGTCACAGGGCTGCAACAACTAATCAAAAACATTGATAATCATCAGTAATAAAACCAGTTGACACATCAGTCATATTTTTTGTGGTTTATTAGATTATGTATAATTGCATCACCACCTAGCAACCTTGCTATTAAACTTAGTAAATACAGTGGTACCTCAGAACTCGAATTTAATCCGTTCAGAACTCCAGATCAAATCCTAAAAAGTTCGAGTTGTGATTGAATTTTCCCCATAAGAAATAATGGAAAACCAATTAATTGGTTCCTGGCCCCAAAAAATTACATCTAAATGTGTTTTTTTTTTTATTTTTTTTTTAGCATTTAAACAAAATGAACTGGATAAAACAAGAGCATATACTGTACTAAACACATCTAAGCACATTTATCAAAACAGTAATTTGTAAAGTAAGAAAATGTATCCAAACAATGTGTAAAGTTAAAAAAACCAATGTGTCCTGCCCCGATTGTCCGCTTCTTCCGTGTGCCACGCCCCCTCGTTAACCCCGTGTGGAATCCCTGTGTTATCAGCTGTTTCTGGTTGTCATTAGTCCTCTGTATTTCGTCCGCATTTCAGTTTGTTTCCCTAGCCCGGTCATTGTATTGTCCGTCTGCGTTTTGCCTGACTTATCTGTAATTAAACCCCGTATTCCCCGATACCCTGACATCTGCATCTGTCTCCGTCTGCGAGGCTGAGACTGAAGCGTTACCCTAAGTTTCCGCTGAGAGACGTGCCGCGTGACTCATTTCCCCGCGATTACAAGTTATCTTAGGTCGGCGTTCACAGTTTAACTTCTGAGATTCAGATTGAGTTCTAGGTAATTGTTTTTCAAACTGGTTGGTTCGACTTTAAAGAAATTCGAGTTCTAATGAGTTTGAGAACTGAGGTACCACTGTACTTTATTTTTCCATGTGCCGTTATGAGTTGTGCACATTGACTCTTGTATACATACATTTGCACTTGGATGTAGTACAGCATTGAAATTCCTTCAGACCAGTAGAAGGCTAATGTATTGCAATTTGGGTTGCTGCGATTAGTCGATGTAGTTGACATCGACATTAAAATGGGTTACATCAATAGTTTTAAATTGCATCCTTTTTTGTTAACTTAATTTCTAAAATGCTTAAATTATAACAAATGGTGTCTTAAAATCGCTATGTAAATTATGGGAGTAGTTTGAATAATCACAAAACAAAAATGTGATTTTACTCTGTGCAAAGTGCAATGGCATACCGCAGTGGCACAAGAACTATGCATGAACATCTGAAGAGAAAATGCCCAGTAGCTATTCTGGATTATGGACTGCCAGAAAAGGCAAAACCAGCACAAGTGTTGTCTATTCAGCTTTGTTAGATTATCATCATCAGTATGGAGAGCTTTTTTTTATTTTAAACATCTTTTGTCCTTTTAATTGCTAAATACACTCATTATTAAAGACATAAAGTTGCCTGCCTGCTACATTAAAATCTCCATTGAATAAGTCTTTTGCGAAAATGCTTGGGTGAAAAGCTAGGCTTATTCTATGCTGATTGACGGTGCAAGTGTTTGTGTTCATGGATGTTGGACTTGTTGGGACAAGTGTTATCGTAAACTAAAACAGAAATGAAAACGAACAATAAATAGGAAATCGTGAACTAAAATAAAAATGGGAAAAAAATTACAAAAAAAAATGTTGGATTTTCATCTGCAAAAAATACTGCCACACCACCACCATCTTTTTATTGTTTATCCACAGTATCATCTTTCAAAAGATGGCTGCTGATCTGTCCCATGCTTGCAACCTTGATGCTTATTGCTTGTGCAGCATGTGCTGTGCTCCACTAACCAAATTTATTAAGTATGATGATACTCCATATTTATACAGATTACTAAATTTTGGGCATCATAATACACATTATTTTCAGGCGTACTACTAATCTGCTTATTGAATTGTAGGTGAAAATAATGTTCGTATAGTGCTGAAAAGCCAGCATACATTATCTAAAGCCCTGCAATTGCATGCAGTTTATCAAAATTAAATGGTGAAGTTGATCTTCTGGAGAAAAACTAATCATTTAGATCAATCGACCAATTGATTAAAATAGATTATTCTGAGAGAAATAGCCATTAGTGGTAGCCCTAATTGCAATAAACACAAATACAAGCAGTGTAGTGAAACGGCTAAACTTTTATAAACAATTTAAAGTTGTTACTAGGCTTGGGCGGTAACACAGTATGCCGTATTACCTCTGTATTTTGATATCTTGTCAACAAAATGAGCTGGAAACCTGCCCTCCCCCACACCCACAAACTTGGTGGAATAGTTTTGCTTTTGAAAATATAATCAAAATACACAATACCATGGTATGAAGTAGAGGTCGACTGATGTATCGGGCCGATATTTGGCTTTTTTTAATGTATCGGCATCGGCCGTTATCCGAGTGCACTACGCCGATTTACAGACAGGCACGTCGGCCCAGTGTTATTGTTGCTGTGGAACACGTGGCCCATGCTGCCTTGTGCAGGACCCCAGCCAGAAGTTTTGGAAGAGTCCTGGGAGAAAACGGTAAGGCTTAAATTCTGATCTTTCAAAGACCTATTTATTTAATTGGTTTACTATGAAATGTTTAAAAGAAAACGTGAGCGCTTTTGAGAGACCGCGAATTACGCTGTCCGGAACCGGGGTAATGATAATGAGCCTTCAACCAACTGTAGCTTACAGGTAATGTTAAGGATCATTAATTCTGACAGTTTTGTGCGCTTGTTGGTGGGCTCACAAACGTTTTTTTAATCGTTAATTAAAATGTTAATTAAAATGATTTTTATTACCATATCAGCCCAATGTTGTCAGTTGTTTTTTATTTCTTGTCGGAGAGTTTCACTCTGTGTGTGGGGCGGAGCAGGCAGCTCTCAAACACTGCAGTGTGTGTGAGAGTTGTGTTACTCTGCCCCGATTTTACACCGACAGACAGCACCGTCCTTGGAGACAGAGCTGCTAAGAACAATGCATGGCAGAGAAAACTGTTTGTTCGAAAATGTGGTTACCATTCACTTGAGCTGAAGCTGACAATGGTCCTTATGTGCAACTTGTTTGCATTTGAGAGCGGCAATTCGAACAATTTGTCAGACGTATAGATAAAAAGTGCACGACTTTGCGCAGTTAGTTTCCTCATTAAACGTGTCTATCCTTTATATGGGCTTATACGTCGACAACGTCACAATCACTAGGAGCTTATGTTCTTGCATACAAGGCTGTGTAATACGACAAAGTTATTTTATTTTCTGCGATTGCTAGATTCTGATAGTGAATTTCGCTTGTAAGCTGTCTGCTAACAACATAAACAACATGTTAGTGAAAGGTTTTGGGCCTTCTACACACACTACTCATCATACCGTGATGCAATTGGTTGTGTTTTTTTTTTTCTTTCAAAATGTATTAGTGTAATTAATTAATTAATTATTAATTAGTGAAAATGAAGGCGCTATAATAAAAATGCTAACCTTGTATTTTTTCTTCTGTTTTAGTAATTGCTGTCTGATGGCTGAACAAAAATCTAATCCTGTATGGCAGCATTTCACCAAGCCAACATCAGGGAAAACCAGGTGCAATATCTGCAGCAGGCTGGTGAGCTTGAGAGCTGAAGGAGGAGTTTGCTGCTATATTGTGCACTAAAAGAGATTCTGATGCTGCTATTTTTATTAATGATAAGTTATTGTTTACAAGTTGTATTGTGTTTTTGTTGTTTAAATTTAAATTTACACAAGTCAGTATTCAATAAATGCTAACTTGAGAAATTTTGTGTATCCTTTTTTGTTATTAGTGTGATATTTTATCATGCAAATAGAGGGGAAAATGTCCAATTTTCGGCCAAAAAATATCGGCAGCATATATTGGCCACCGGCTGACCCGGACTCCTAAATATTGGCATCGGCTATTGAAAAACCCATAGCGGTCGACCTCTAGTATGAAGTACAATTAGATTTTTCTGTGCAATTTTGTCATGATTTAAATAGCATTTCTCTACACTGTGAAAAGTTATTACAATGATGATGTTAAATACCTGTTTTTTTGTTTTTTTTTTTTTTTTTCCTAAAAAAAATGTAGCATTTTATTTAGAGCCTGTTTTAACCCAATTAAGCTTCGTTGATTGTCTGATCACTTGATTAATCAAGCATCAGTATTGTATTTTGCAGTGCTAGTTACCTGGTTATACCATCAATTAGTTATATGTTTGACGCCCGTTGCCCTTTTAGACCTATATATACACCACTTTGTATCTGTTGCGTATCTTAATGCTATGTTGGTCATAATGCAAATGTGAAATAAACAGAGTGTAAATATTTTGATAGAATATGAATAATATGGCATTTTATGAGACATGACACAGACACACAGTTCCCGCCTAATTGGTAGGAAAAGATTGTGAAAACTGGAATGTGCAATAAACATAGGTGTCATTTTAGAGTTACAGTATGTGTCATGCCAAAGAGTCATTTGTTGGCTTTCACATTTCTCGTTGATCCATCCCAGAATTGTAGAGGTTGGGTGGTATGGGAGGAGTAAGAATTAGATGGGTGGGAAGGGTGATGAGGCTGTATAGGAAATACAGTGTTGTTCTGACAGCAATTTTGTCTAATTACTGAATGGGAAAATGGGAAGTTAATAGGAAGTTAGTTATTAGTATATACAATGTCTGTCATTACTGATTTTAACAATGCAGGTCTTTTGTACAGGGTCTTCCAGGAATGTCAAAGTACTGTGCCCAGTGAATATATTTATTTATTTTTGTCCCTTTTCCCCTCTAATGTAACTTTTGTCACTTTGTGCTTTCTACAAAAGAAGCACTTCCCCAGAGTTGCTTTTTGATTTAACATTTGATTTAACATTGTTGCAGCATCACAAACTGTGTAATATGGGTTGTGTAACAAATGCTTGGTAATTACATGGTAATATTAATTGTTTATTTTGAATTTTCAGCTGAGGACAGCAACATTTTAGACTTGGACTTTAAATTCATGGAAGGTATTGAAAAATCGGAAGCTCGGATAGGCATTCCTAATACCCTGTACACAAAGCAGAACCCATTCACATTTAAATTGGAAGATTACCAGGATGCAGTTATCATTCCAAGGTATGTATATTGGTGCGTGTGTGCATAGCTGGTCATACTTGATCATTATGTATGCCTGTTTCAACCCTGAGGATACCAGAGCAGGAGTACATCATGGTCAGGTCATCTAGTTACTGGGAGCAGTGCATTGAAATGAGATTGGCTGTGCCAACATGCGTGTCCTTCCTCTAGACCAGTGGTTCTCAATCCTGTTCCTGGCGTCCCCCTACCAGAATGGTTTAATTCCAACCCTACCTTAATCAGGCTTAAATTGTCCTTAATAGGCTAATAATCAATGTAGCAGCTTGAAAGCAGTGTTGGTTGGAATGAAAACATTCTGGCAGGGGGGAACCAGGAGTATGATTGAGATCCACCGCTCTAGATACTCCAGTTGATGATCTTTTAGCTCTGGATCAGGGGTGGGCAATCTGTTGAAAACCAGGTGTGAGGACTCCTTAGAATCAGAATCGCGTTTATTGGCCAAGTATGTGAGCGACCACATACAAGGAATTTGATTCCGGTCGATGGTGTCTCTCAAGCACAACAGTATAAAAACAACAATAATATGTAAAGTTACAATGAACAATATACTGAGCAATATAATATACAGTAATGTACAATCTACAATATGAATATGTAATATGGATTTATATTTATAAATATAAAGGTAAATGTTAAAAAAACTGTTATACATATGTTTATACTATTTACATTTATAAATATAAATATATGGATATATATATATATATATATATATATATATAGATACACAGACAGACAGACAGAGTGGTACCTCAGTTCTCAAACTCATTAGAACTCAAATTTCTTAAGTCGAACCAGCCAGACCTACCTAGAACTCTGTCTGAATCTCAGAAGTCAAACCGTGAACGCTGACCTAAGATTACTTGTACATGCAGGGAAATGAGTCACGCAGCACGTCTCTCAGCGGAAACATAGGGTAAAGCTTCAGTCTCAGCCTCGCATTAGCTGTGATAGCATCGTCCATGTTTACACTAGCTGAATACATATAGACAGTAAAAATACATTGTCAATGATAGACAGTAACAGTAAAAATAAAGATTTCTTATTAATTTTAATATTAATAATAAACCATTAATACATTTAATTATAATATTGTCATGCCGAGTGGGGACGGAGCGGAGACAAAGACGCAGACGTCAGGGTAAATTGACTGAATTGGGGTTTTCATTAGTTGTCAGTTATAATCATCAAAATTAAAAGAAATAAACACTTGAAATATATCAGTCTGTGTGGAATGAATGTATACATTATACAAGTTTCACTTCTTGAATGGAATTAGTGAAATAAATCAACTTTTTGAAGATATTCTAATTATATGACCAGCACCTGTATAATAAGTGACAACACAATGAAATTCTTATTGTGTTTACATCTGAATTTCCTAATGTTTTCATTTTGTGCACTGTTTTGAAAGGCAGAATCAGGTGAGTGTGGTTTGTAGTTGGGGCAGTGGGGCAGTGGGGTGACAAGATGGGTTCATGTCAGTTTTGTTACCTTGATTCGTTGCCTTGATTGGCTATTTTCTTTTTTCTTTCCCATTTTTAAGCTGCGACTTGAGTGGCATTAGTGACCATTCCAGTACCCTGTACTGCAACATGTTCTATTGATTTTGCCAAACATGTTGTGCTTTAAACGATTGTGCTGATTTGTGTTTAGGTTAACACTTTGGGTTTTAAACAGGGTTTACATGCAGTAAATTAACATTTTTGTGTATCCACAGGTAATTTATATGGCTAGCTTAATATGTTAAAGTTTTCATTTTTAGCTCACTAGCTAACTGAACTAGTTTGTCCAGTTACTGTCTTGAGCTTTTGAGTCAGGTTATTATGCCTGTCATCACCTACATGACAGAGTTAATGAACTGAAGTGAGTTACATATGTAAACAAATTTGACTTTTAGGAATGTATACACAAAATGATACTTTGAGCACCTCTTCATAAATCTGTGAAATTGTTTTGCATTGGATTTACCTTGCACAGGATCCATAAATTATCAGAAAGATGGGCTGTCTGTGTAGAGTTGCAGTGGAATTAGAAAAATATCTATTTTTCAGGTATCGCAATTTTGACCAACCTCACCGCTTCTACGTAGCCGATGTCTACACTGATCTCACACCGCTCAGTAAATTCCCCTCTCCAGAATATGAGACATTTGCTGAGTACTACAAAACCAAATATAACCTTGATCTGTCAAACTTAAACCAGCCGCTTCTTGATGTGGACCACACATCATCAAGGTATGTCGTGAAATTAAAAGAAATAAAAGCTAGTGTGAAATAAATTAAAAGAAATTAAAATAAAATCTGTGTATTTTATATTTATACAGTGCACTGTTAAGTATGTCACTGACCCTATCCTGTACTGTAAGTGATTCAAAGGTGTCTGGATTGATGTCACAGTATGTGTGTTTAACTCTTGCAGGCTAAACCTTTTAACACCTCGGCACCTTAATCAGAAAGGGAAAGCACTTCCTCTGAGCAGTGCAGAAAAGCGCAAGGCCAAGTGGGAGAGTCTCCAAAACAAGCAGGTCTGTAAGCTGGACACCAGTATAAAGTGTAAAGAGCTTTACATGTAAATTTTGTATGTTCCTGCTTCTGGTTGCTCTTTCAGTGTCGTGAAACAAATTATTGTAAAATTAAGTGCTTGTGTTGTATTCCACGAAAAGGGAATACATGTGCTTTTGGGACTGGTTTACCACAGTCGCAGACTCTCGTGTTAACGCGACAACTCAAAAAAATTTTAGCTGATCTGTTTCAAATTTGCATATTGTTTGGGTGATGAACTAGTACAAGTGATAGTGAAGAAAAAGACAGTTTTAGCCCTTGATTTTTTTTTCTTAGCGTAAAAACTGAAAAAGCATTTGAAGGATCTTTTTCCAAATTGGCAGACACATTACGTGGATGAAAATCTGGACCTGTGCACATTTTGTGACAAATTGCACCAAAATTGAAACTGTAGCCGTATTCTTAAAACAAAATCAACAGGATCTGTTGTGTTAGCAATATGATGTACGAGTTGTGATCACTGTTTTGGTGTACCAGTATGGGCCCATATTTCATCTTATGCCCCTAAGACTCTGTCGGTTGTGACTGGTTAATGCATAAACAGTTAATTTATTTAAAGGTACAGAAAATAGCAATAAATATGTCAAAAAATGGTAAGAGCATATTGGAGCTCACATACTCATTGGTGCCATCTTGCAAAAATGCCAGTAATTATAAAAATAGTAGAGGCTGGAAGTAGTAGAAGTGTGGAGGGAATAAGAATTAGATGTGGAGAGGGACAACGGGACTGTCTGGGGTATTGTTGTTCTGACAGCACCTTTTCTGTTTTTAAATGTTTCGATTTTAGTGTGCCTTGTAACTGTATTCCCAGAACAGGGATATGTATATTTTTGGGTCTGGTCAGCCTTTACCACAGACACTTTCTCATTAGTGTGATGCCTCAAAGTATTTCATAGATCTTTTTCAAACTTGGCAGACATATTGTCTGACCAGTGAACTGGACATTATCCAATTTTGAGACAGGTGGTACCAAAATTGAAGCAATGATACATAATGATACCAAAAAAACGGGTTGTTTCCGACACTTATCGTTAGTGTGATCAAAAATTATTTAACCCTATGGGGTCGTGTATGTCATCGGCGACATCGCATACTTTTCATGTCTATTTCAGTTTATATCTTGCTGAAATCTTAATGTAGAATCATGAAAAAAATGCTGGCTAAATCCGTAATTTTGTCGTCTTTTCAAAACGTCCATACGTCATAAGTATTAAAGTTTTTTTAATTAGGTTAAATCGGCAAAAAAGTAAACCATGCCATCTTACTTTGTTTTACCTGCATTGGGGGTGTGTAGTACCGCTCTCACCCGAAGATCGCTATTCAAATTCAAATTCAAATTCACATTCGGAGCGCGTATTCAAATCACATTCACAACGGTGAAACGTGATCCTGAAACATCCCCGTCAACGCCATAAAAGGGGGGTAGGGACGTGGCCAGGTGACAATGGCTCATTCATACACATGAAAGTTGATACATATTCAATGAAAGGAGCCAGAAATAGTGACATGAGTTTTTTCTTATTTATTTATCCAAATTAATGTTGCATCTACAGCATTTAGTCATCTTCATGTAGACAAGACTTTGCTGATCAGATATCTGGGATCAAAACAAACTGCCAGCATTGCTTACTATGTACTTTTATAATGTTTCT
>JAODLC010000028.1:6749628-6763881 GCA_026781145.1 Hippopotamyrus pictus | reverse complement strand
AGGGCACCCACTGAGGAAAAGGCCAGGCCCCGGGCACCAGAGCCCCAGACCCCCCCACCCAAGCCTGCACCGAAGAGGCCAACCACCCATCCCAGGGCCAGCCCCTGCCACCACTGGCACCCCAGACCCCATGACCGCCAGGCAGCACCCGCCCAAGCCCCTCCCACTACCACCAGCCAAGGCAGACACCCAGACATCACAGAATGGCAGCCACAGCCCCCCCAGCTCCAAGAAGCCACTAGCCACCCATAGCCTGGGGGCCCAACCCTGCCACCTGCCAGAATCACGAGGAGACGAGACCACAGCCGACCACCCCCCTCTACGTAATGGAATTGGCCAGAATGGACCAGAGAGAATCCAATTCGCCCAATTGATTTTTTTTGGAGGGAATCAGACATTCTCTCCAGACTTATGTGGTCTAGAATTAAATTTCTATATTGAGTAACACACAAATTATTTTTTGATTTCCTGTTCATGAAGATAGTTTTCTTTGCAATGCCTAAGGCAGTAAGGATCATGTGCACTTTATTTTCTTCCATATCTAATACACTTGCATCACCTAAAATGCACAATGTAGGTGGGGTTGGGATATAGCAATTAAACCAAATTGATAGATCCTCACATATTGATAGATCCTCACATATCCTTTGCCAGAGCTTCTGAACTGCAGTACCATATGGCATACATGTAGTTCTCCACAAAGTCACCTGAGCAGTGGGTGCATAGGTTTGAGTGGATAAGGCCCCTTTGGAACATCCTTTGTCCTGTATGATTTCTACAGTATGCAGAGTTTTGTATTGTATACACTGTAATTTGGGGTTTTTAATTATTTTGAAGGTGTTTAAACATATTTCTTTTTCATAGATCTTGCTCCCATTTTGAGATTGGAAGGGAAATTGAGTCATCCATTTTTGACAATAACATACATTTTTGACAATAATTTGGGGCTAGAAAGATTTAAAAATTCTAGCACCCATGGAGGTATTTCTAAGTTAAACTGATTAAGATTGAACTTTGCCTGAATAATGGACTTTAGTTGCTGGTACTCAAGAAATTTACTGTTGCTAATTCCGTATTTTGAGACTAGTTCATTGACTGAAATAAATTTCCTGTTTTGAATAACATGTTCAAGATTTCTAATCCCTTTATCATGCCATAAGGGAAAGTTCAATGTTATCTTTTTTTGGCAAATATCTGGATTGTTCCAAATGGGTGTTAGCGAATTAGAGCTCCTCCGCTCTAATTAGCACTAAGCCGCTCCGCTCATCACCACTCCACACTCCACTAAAATTTCCTCCCGCTCCAGTGAAATCGCTCCACGCTCGCTCCGATTTAAAAGAGGGACAAATTATCTGCATGCCTAACAACTGTCACCTTAAAGCAAAGCCTTGTATCATAAGGAAATATGAGCAACGACAACACTGTCACTCAGAACAGAAAATATTTATTTTTAAAGAATACAGAAAATGCATTTATTTGAGTCATTTTTTACAGTGTACGTGACCCTCCGTCTTCTGTTTCCCAGTTCTGGCATTGTTGTGTTTCACTGGTCCGAACTCCCTGTACTGTAGGTTCATCTATGGACATACTCCCCTCTGTGGCTACCTTAAAGTCTCCTTCAGGGGTTTTAATTGACCATTGTCTGTCTATTGGGTTTTCACTTCTTCTCGCCTCCACAAACATGACACACAAACAATTTTAATGTGTACATATAGTCTAAGATTTCTTTACATGTATTCTTTATTATGTCACATTTTAGGCACTATAGCCACCTTATGATGCATGTTGCATTTTTCTTTCTTCATTGAGACATTCCAAGGATCTGCAGTACTGCATTTGATACATACATAGCATCGGAGCATGCTGGGATATTGTAATTAGCCCCTTGTTTGTGCAGTTGAAGATACTTCTTGTATTCCCTATTGTCACGTGTGTCCTTGCCTGTGTCATATGTGAGCCCTGTTCGATCCTCGTGTGTCGTTAGCCATTGTGTAAATTACCCACCATGTTTGTACCTTACAGTCCAGCATCAGATCTCCTTGTGTTAAGCTGTTATGTGTGATTTAGTGCTTGTTTGGTACTTGTATTAGTCCTTCTAAGGATTTAATAAAAGTGTATTTTCTTCTCCTTCAAGCCAGATGCCACATTGGATGTCAGGGGTGAGATACCAGAAACAGCTGCTACTGGAGCAGGTCCTCCAAGACATTGCCCGAATAACTCACTCCAACCTGGCAAGCCTGTGGATGGCTATGGAGTGGCAGAGGAGGAGAAGCAGCAGCAGCAGCAGCAGCCAGTTTGTATCAAGACCTGCTTAGGACTACAGCTGCTGGGACAAGAAGCTCATTTGCTGATGCTATGGGAGGAAGGGGCACCAGACTAAGGTACTGGAGGAGTATGGTGGCATACTGTAAATAGCCCTTTTTGTGTAGTCGTAAATACTTGTATTCCCCTTTGTCGCATGTGTCCTTTCCTGTATCATATGTGAAAAAAGGATATTCTTTTCTCCTCAAGCAAGCCTTCTTGATTTTCGCAGTCCCTGCTATGCTTTGGTTTGCCAGATGCTACAATACTATACCTATCAATATACCCTATTACTGTTACTTGTCATATTGCTGCCATTTTTATTTCTTTATTTGTGTCTGTCTATTATTTTGGCCTACGTAATTCATATTTACAACTTCATTGCTACATCTTTGTATATGAAAAGTAAGAATTTCTTTGTATTTACTATATCCTGTACTTCATATATATCACAACAAATCTTGAACGTCTTTCCTATGTGTGATCACTTATGGGTTGTTATTTTCTTATTCTTATACTAATTTTATGTCTATCACATGTTTTAAGCACAGATTATTTGACCATGTATTGACAAAGCGCAGATAGCTTGACTGCAGTGGTGTAGTTTCAAATTATGGGTGAAGTTTAACTGAAAGGATGGAGTGGTGGCTCTAAGGCTAGGAATCTGTGCCAGTAAATGGAAGGTTGCTGGATCAAATCTCGTGAATGCCTGGTGTGATTCTACTCTGCTGGGCCATTGAGCAAGGTCCTTCACCTGCAATTGCTTTGTCCTGGGTATGACATTAATTTACATCCAGCCCTATAAGGAGGTCCTCCAACTCACAGGGAATAACTTGGGGTTTGATGACAGGATTGGCACTCCAGCCACCAGAAAAAACCTCATACTGGTCCATATGGCTGCACTCCAAGTGCAGCCCTGAAGTTGTGTGGTGGGTGTGGCAACACACTGTAATCAATGTAAGCTCCTTTAACCTACATGCTTTTTGCATCTCCCATGCTTATTTACCATAAAGGTCCCATTTCTATTGTGCAGTGTGAAAGTGACAGTCCAGAAACTTGTCAGCAGGGAACAGGTTCCTGAACTTTGGTATGAAAGCACCAATGGTACCCTCTATAAATGGTTAAACATGGAGCATGCCAAAGAATCATTATAGGAGTTATTCTGGGCCATTTTTGTAAAAACTATGGGAGACCCTAAAGTCCAGGGCTGGTTTTC
Organism: Hippopotamyrus pictus; assembly: GCA_026781145.1. NCBI lineage: Eukaryota > Metazoa > Chordata > Actinopteri > Osteoglossiformes > Mormyridae > Hippopotamyrus > Hippopotamyrus pictus. The sequence continues at coordinate 6,760,364 of JAODLC010000028.1, read as the reverse complement.
AATCCCAGTCAAGTCCTGAATGTATGCCCTTCCATGACCCTGACCAGCAATTTACACACACACACACACGTGTGTATAAACATTTGTATATATATATAAATATTATGCATTTTTATGTTTTCATATAACAATTTAATCATAGGAATAAAAGAGAAAATATGACGGTAGCACGAAAAAACTGTATAACTTTAAAAGAAAAGCTCATGATGTAACTGTAGCGGTAAAATAATGCTTAGACTGACAGTTATATTGTCCAATTGGAGCTCGAAATTCAATGAGCTGCTCTATAGCGGTCTTCTATGGGCTAGACTATGCCCGACCCTAATTTAGACTGCGTCTGTTAAACGTGATCCAGACGTTCTCAGCGCAGTTGCTACTCACGTATGTTCTGGAGGGGTAGGAATTACTGTACATAGTGAGCATTTTGATCCATTTATAATCTTCAGTAGCTGTCTCCGAGAACGGGCATTATGGACGAAATGGAGGAAGAATTAAAATGTCCCGTGTGTGGATCTTTTTTTCGGGAGCCGATTATTTTACCATGTTCCCACAATATTTGCTTAGCCTGTGCTCGAAATATTCTAGTGCAGACACCCGACGCCGAATCACCGCAGAGCAGCCGAGCATCTGGTTCTGGGGTTTCCGACTATGATTACCTTGATTTGGATAAGATGAGTTTGTACAGTGAGGCCGATAGCGGTTATGGTTCTTATGGGGGCTTCACTAGTGCCCCGACCACACCTTGCCAGAAATCACCAAACGGGGTGCGGGTTTTTCCTCCTGCCGTGCCGCATCCTTCTCAGCACCATTTACTTCAGCATCCTGGTTCCTTGCCTCCTGTTCCTCGCAACTCCTGCATCACTTGCCCGCAATGCCATCGCAGCCTCATTCTAGACGACCGAGGGCTCCGCAGTTTTCCCAGAAATCGTGTGCTGGAGGGGGTGGTCGACAGATACCAACACAGCAAAGCGGCTGCTCTTAAATGTCAACTTTGCGAGAAGAGTCCTAAGGAAGCCACGGTTATGTGCGAGCAGTGCGACGTATTTTATTGCGACTCGTGTCGTCTACGATGCCATCCGCCTCGGGGTCCACTTGCTAAACATAGACTGGTACCACCGGCGCAGGGCCGGATCAGTCGCCGGATGAGTCCCAGAAAAACATCTACCTGCACAGAACATGAGCTTGAAAATCTCAGTATGTATTGTGTTCAGTGTAAGACGCCGGTGTGCTACCAGTGTTTGGAGGAGGGCAGGCACTCAACGCATGAAGTAAAGGCGCTGGGAGCAATGTGGAAACTGCACAAGGTAAGAAAATATTCATTTTGCTTGCATTTTAACAGCCAACTATACATTTGAACTAGGGACCTAATTACTAAATTTAGATAATCAGAAAATTCTAACGTGATTTAATAATGGGTTGGCTTGTTTTTTTTTCGCTCTAGATATTTATTTTTTATAATGTTGAAATCTATTTGTACAGAATATACTGAATATTTCTTTTAAATTATGAAACGTGTATCGAATTTTTAGATTTAAAAAAAAAAATACGAATTCGAAAGTGTGTATATATTCTATCCAAAATTTAATATCTCCTTATGAAATACAAGTTTACAAAATATTACAGTATTTCAGAAATAAGTCTGCATCATTTGTCTGAAAACTGAAGAAAATGTAAATATTGACAAATATTAATAAGAAAAGTATTTGCCTTAAATGTTCAATATATGTGCTGCGTAAACTGAGAAGTTGATAGTTTATTCTCCTTATTCCTTATGCAAATACTATGTCATTAATGTCAATCATTTGATAGAATTTTTGTCTCGTTTTACGCAGTATGTTGTCATAGTAACGCAGATGACTGTGAATTGTGGCAGGGAGCAGTTGCCTTTGAAAGAGTGTCATCCCACGTCTTCCTGCATTGCTGCATATTACACAATCCAGCTTCCAACCAATTATCCAGTAAAATTTCGCTGTCCGTTTCAGACAGCATAGATTACAGGGCAGTTTCTTCAGTTTCAAGTTTAATTTGTCATACACATAAGCATACATTGTACATTTGTGTAGTGAAATGCTTTTTCAACTTGCTACCTTGATTGTATTTAAAAATGGAAAAGGAAAGACTTAATACAAATAAATAAAATTTCAAAAGCAGTAAATATAAAACTGAATAAAATAAGGCAATAAAATGTAGAAGCAGTAATAGAAATATGTTTTATACATATGCCAGTGTAAGTCAGAAATATGTCAAATGAGGAATGCCCAAAACAATGTGGTGACCATATAAAATGTGTCTGACATGTTGGTCATTACAGGTGCTCATTTAGTATTCAGGCAGTCTGAGGGAAGAAACTTTTTAGAATTTTTCAGATTTGATTCCATACAATACATGTATTATCCATATGGGAAAACTGGGTCCGAAGACATATGCATATACAGTTCAGAGTGCGTTTTTTGGTCAGAGAGTAGGGACAGTATTTTAGTATTAGTTGGGGTTTAGGGCTTTGCTTAAGGACTCAATGGTGATGTGATTATTATGTCATTCTCATTCTCAAGTGATTTGGCTATTTTGAACACACATACAGTACACACATATAAGTTAGCAAGCTAATTACCAAAACAGTCAACTAAAAATCACAGAACTTTCACTGAAAATTAAAGATGCCATAGAATGAAAATCTGACTTTACTTTGAAATAATTGAAAAAGGAGAGTTTGATACATGGAAATGACACACAGTGAATCTCAAACACGTTTGTTTTCTCTTTCAAATATAAATCATGCATATGTAAGAGAAGGTGGTAAAACGGGCCGATTTAAAAATTCTAGACTATCATGTAACACTCTTAGCTGTGCCCCCAGACTTAACATACTCCAGCCAACTGTCAAGCCCAATGGGTTTGTGCAACCTGCAACAAATATTTTTACTCTCTAGGTGCATCTGTGCAGTTTCCACAAGTGCATATGGTGAGGAAATAAATATATACTTACAGCCGTTGCAGGGGAGAAGTAAAAAAATATTACGAAATCTGTCATTGACAAAAGGCTTCTGTACTGCCTGTAGCCTACTTTTGGCTAGCTATTAAAATAAGTAATCCACACTGAAATAAAAATCAGAAGTCCAAATTCTTTACAAGCAACGCATTTACTAGCTGCTTAGCTTGCTGTCTGGAGTTTTTGATGAAAATTGCATGACAAGGCTAGAATCGTAAAGTTGTTGACTGAGATGCAAAATAATTACAATGTTTTTGTTATAATGCTAAAAACAAAGTTATGACTATGCTAACATTGTGCTTAGGCTGATATGTGAGTATTACAGTTACGTGTGGCAAAGTTGAAAAAGCATTATTATCAGGGATGCACATAACTCTGGTGGGAAGGTACATATTCATGGGTGCATATTTTCCTTTATATGGCTAATGTATACTTCATTCACAGTATAAAGGTTAAAATTTAATGGCAGTTTCTCGTCATATTAGCATAATTGCACATAAAATAGTACACATTTGCGCTGTTATGACAAGAAGTTGCCAAGCGTATCAGTTTATACAACGAATGCATACTTAAGAACCAGTTGTGTGCATTCGTGTTTATTATGTACAGCTGTACATAATTGTTTTTCCTGTACTTTTACATGACTGATAGCACAATAGGTTTGCTTACACCAGCATCACCTCAAACATTTGAATAATGTGTTGTAAGGATGGCTGGCCCTCCTGGTGGAGGCTGTGTGGCACTGTCTAGAGTAATTATGAAAAATTCTGGTTACTGGCATGCCTTGCGCTGTGTGTAAATATGTAAATGTAAATTTAATGTCATGTTAGTGTCATTGTATATTAATGTTGTAGGAGAGAATGAGGTTAGTTGTTACATGGGTTGGTTGTCACATTCATTAGAACTTGCTCCCTATAGGGCGCCATTAAAAAAACATTGGCACTAAGATATTGAGAATTAGGGTTAGAGGTCACCTACCATAACATTTCAGCAGTAAGACACTTGAAATTGAGGTGATTTTTTAGCATTTTTAATGGCAAAATGTAAATATCTCCCCAATCCAGGGGATATTTCCTATGTGGATTCTGTCAGGGCTGCAGAACACTGGAACATCTCCACACCCTCACGAGGATACTTGAGGTTTCATGGGACCCAGTCTGCATGTGTTTTGTGGACTTGAAAAGGCATTGTGTCCTTTGGGGGTTCCTGTGGGGGTTGTGTCAGGTGTATGGAGTTCAGGGTCCATTGTTGAGGGCCATCAGGTCCCTGTACAAATGGAGTGAGAGCTTGGTTTCACATTGCCAGCAGTAAGTAAGATTTGTTTGTGTTGACTTTTGCCAGGGCTGCCCATTGTCGCTGATTCTGTTCATAACTTTTATGGACAGAATTTCAAGGTATAGCCAAGGGGAGGAGGGAATCCAGTTTGGGGGCCTCAGGATTGCATCTTTGCTTTTCGCAGATTACGTGATCCTGTTGGCGTTATCCGCCAGTAACCTTCATCATGCACTTGGGTGGTGTATGAGGCAGCTGCGATGAGGATCTTCTAGTTAATACAATGGGTTTATAACAAAACAATTATTACCATTAAAAAGTACAAAGGGAGAGCTATTAGTTTAGGTTTTTTTTCTTAGCTATGCCACAACATGTAACTGTTAGTTTTAACATTAGCAAAAAATCCCAGCTAGGCATGCTTGTCACACAAAAATCCCTGTTCTCTCAAGCTGAAAAGAAAAAAAAGCCTAATTTCTTTATTAAAAAGAATATGACCCACTGCACAAATCCTCAAATATTTCTTTATTAAGTGCCTCAAAATACTTTGCAGACTTGTTTCTAAAGGACTATGATATAATGATGATGAGGATGATGATGATGATGATGATGATGATGATGATGATGATGATATCCTCATATGGTTATATTTAGAAACACTTTTATACTAAATCATTTCTGCATGAACATAAGCAAGAAATATACTGCTGAATTGCAAAATCGTATTGCATATATAAATAAATGTGTATTCACTGTATAAATTAATTCTGACTATTTGAGTCAGTTGATTGTATCATAGTCTGTCAAAGCTGATTTGGAGATGGTTGATGAGTAATTTTGAAAGGGCAAAAGTGAAAGTTCACATATTTCATGAAAGTACTGGTTGTTGCTGATAGTAAATAGCAACTGCAGCCATTAGTTTTGTATGAGCATTTCTAGGGAGAAATATGGAGTAGAGATAAAACAGAAAAAAAATTCTCAAATTTTGTAACTTGATGGAAAATTTTACATGTATCTGTTTGACAGTTCCTGTAAAGTGTTGGTAATGGCCAATTTATTGTTAAACTGAGAATAATAATAAATTATTGATTTATTAAAGCTATTTTTAAAGATGTAGAAAGCTGAAGAAAAATATCCCCAAAGCATGATCCTGTTGCCACCATGCTTTACTGTGGGTATAGTGTTGTTTTGGTGATGCACGATACTGTTTTTGGGCCAAATATACCTTTTGAAATTGTGGCCAAAAGTTCAACCTTGGTTTCATCAGACCATAACACATTTTCCCACATGCTTTTGGGAGACTTGATATATTTTTTGCAAAGTGTATCCAGGCCTGGATCTTTTTCTATGTAAGAAAAGGCTTCCATCTTATGATCCTTCCTCTTAATACAAACATATGAAGAATACGAGAGATTGTTGTCACATAGTACACAACCAGTACTTGTCAGAAATTCCTGCAGCTCCTTCAGTGTAGCTGTAGGCCTCTTGGCAGCCTCCCTGACCCGTTTTCGTCTTTTCATCAATTTTGGAGGGACCTCCAGTTCTTGGTAATGTCACTGTTGTCCTATATTTTCTCCACTTCTTGATTGTCATCACTGTGTTCCATGGTATATCTAACGCTGTGGAATTTTTTTTTTTGTACCCTTCTCCTGACTGATACCATTTAACAATGAGACCCTTTTGATGCTTTGTAAGCTCTCTGCGACCCATGGCTTTTGCTGAAGGATGCAACTGAGTAAATATCAGGAAAATCCTACTTGCATAGCTAAACTTTTTTGTGGGAAAAGTTTTGAAATGATTTATCATGTTCTCATTTTTTTTAAATGACAAAAACCTGGGATTTTGACAGGAGTGTTTACATTTTTTATATCTACTGTAGGTCAGGTGGCAGTCAAAGGCAGGGGCTTTGGTGGAAAAATAGACGTAATGGGGAAACACATTGACAGAGAGTGATACCTTGCATGCATAGCATCTGCCTCATCTGGGCCAGAAGGTAGCAGAATTTAACTAAAGGGTTGTGTGACCTGGGATGGACTGGCACAATATTCAGGGTACCTTGTGCTTTCTGAATTCACAGAAGATGAATGAATGGTTGGTGGATGGATGTTTCCTTTCTCTGTGATGCTTTTATGTTAGCATTGAAGTATGTGTTGACTTGGCTGTTTTCTAATAGATCAGGTGAACTCTAGGGAAACATAATAGAATGAGACCAAGGTCAAATTGTTCTCCAAAATGTTGGAGACACAATGTACCATTTTAATATCCTGTATAGCACCTGGCTTTGCTTACCTGTAGTGGCAGCTAGGTGGTGCAGTTGCCTTAGTGGTTGATATATACATAATGCATGGATACAAAAATGAGTACTAGAAATAAGTAAATGTCTTTTCATCTGATGGTCTGCTCATCAGTCATGGGTGGACCATATGAACACAGTACCTGATTTTAAAGATGCTTTTGAAGTGCTTCACTAGTATTTGATGTATTAGTGTATAACATATTGAACTGATTGATAATTGTGTGCGGGGACATGCAGAGACTTTTTGAGTGGCAGGGGCTTGATAATAAAAGTTAGCAGTTTGGGGGTGGAGGAGTGGGATGGGATTCTAAGTCTGTAAAAAGCATAAAAAGGGCATATAGTGCCTTTACAGGGATATCATTAATATTTCGGGCAAAGGGGGCAGGTGCTCAGGTACCTCCAGCCCCCCCCTCTGGACGTGCCTGCTTCTGTTTGATGATCATTTTGCTGAACTTAATGGGTAGGACAGTAGAGAAGATGAAATTCAATAATAATGAAACATATTTAATAAGAAAATAAATCATTGATCATGCCCTGTTATTAGGGATTTGGACCCCCAATGATGGAAATAGAATGAATAAATGATACATTTATATAGTACAAGACATCCAAAGCACTTTACAGAACCAATGGGCAGCAACTTCAACTACCATCACTATGTAGCACCCACCCGATGGCAGCCGTTCTGTGGCAGTATGCTCACCACTCAGCAGCTAAGGTGGTGAAGGAGCAGGAGCAAGTTCACTAGTTTGATATGAGATGATTAGGAGGCCACATTTGAAAGGGCCACAGCGAGCAATTTTACCCCTACTCATTCAAAAGATGTCCAGGGATCTTTTATGACCTGAGAGGGTCAGGACTTCAGTTTTACATCTGATCCAAAGGATGGCACCACTTTTACTGCACGCTGCCCCTATCACTTCACTGGGATCCACATAGACTACAGGAGGGGTAACCTGTTCGCCACACCAACACCTCTTCCAGCAGCAACCCAGCTTTCCTAGTTGGTCTACCATCCAAGTACTAGCCAGGCCCAAATCTGCTTAGTTTCAGATGGATGCCTTAGTCTGAACTACAAGTGGTAGGGCTGTATCTATGTGAGAAATAAAAACACCTCATCATATTCAGAGTGGTACAGTTATGTGAAAAAGTAAGAGGAAAATGTTGACTTTTCCAATATGTGATGTTAGGACAAGCAGATATTTTGATTTAAACAGTGCCAAAAAACACACAAAGGTCATTTACTCGATCAAACGACACATAAAATTGACATTTTTGTAATTTGAATAAACAAAAATGCTGATTTGTCACATGGAAAAAGTAAGTGCATCCCTACATTAATCACCACTTCAAAATCATACATTTAGATTTAGGTGCCAAAGATTATAACCTTCTTAGGGGGTATGCGGGTGGACCCTGTCTTATTTAAACATCAGATATCTTATGTTCTAGGGTTATCTTTGCTATTGAAGTTTGCTGTCATCATACCAAGATCAAAATAGCTCTAAGGCCTTAAGAAAGAAGGTTCTGGGTGCCTATGAGTCTAGCAAGGGGTTTAAAAAGATCACAAAATTATTTGAATCATTCCACTCCAAGGAGAATTATCGACATTTATTTTTTGCAATGTGTGATCGCCTCTGGTGGCTTTTTAACTGTGTGATGGTTCATATATGTTCTTGTCAAATAATATTATTTTTATTTCAAAAGGTAAGATTTGATGTTCCAAAAACCTTCTTCTAAAAATTGTAAAAGTGGGGGGGTTGTCTTATAATCATCTTATATTAGGGCCAATACAATATATACTGCATAACAACGCCTAATGGTTCTAGCATTTGGGTGGCACAGTGGTGTAGTGAGTTAACACTGACGCTTCACACCTCTGGGACCTGGGTGCAAGTCTCTGCCAGGGTTCCGTGTGTGGAGCTTGTATGTTCTCCCCGTGTTATGGAGTTTTCTCTTGGTACTCCCCCCACTGTCCAAAAACATGCTGAGGCTGATTGGAGTTACGTCATTGCTTATAGGTGTGTATGTGTGGGTCAATGGTGTGTGAGTGTGCCCTGTGATGGGTTGGCACCCCATCCTGGGTTTTACCCTGCCATGTGCCTGTAGTTTCTGGAATAGACTGTAGACCCCCTATGACCCTGAATAGGCCAAGTGGTTTCAGAAATTGAATGGATGGTTCTATTAGTATAAATTTTGAGTTGATTTTTTTTCTCCATTTCTATCTTTTCTTTACAGATTAATGATCTTCTGTTACTTTGTTGTGTTTCTTCACCTTTTAATACACTGTAAAAAATTAAACATTGGATCAACTTAAAAAATTACTTCATTTTTTCACACAATTTTTTCAAGTTGGGTTAATATAATTTTTTCAAGTCAGTTCAACTTAAAATAGTAAATCTAATACATTAGATTTTTTCACTTACAACCAATCATGCTCAACTAATGAATATAATTTGAAACCACTAAAAAAACCAAGCCAGTTTAGTCAGTCCACTTTATTACGATGCATTATTAATAGCCATAAACAAGAATAGTGGCCAGGAACAGAGGACAATTTTAAATGTTTCACATAAAACATATCACATAAATTTTCTTTACTAATACAGCACAAATCATGCTACTGAACCGGGTCCTGTAACATTTTCTAAAGATTTTAAAAGTACTTGCTGTAAGTTATTCTTAAGTAATTAAAGTAACAACTAAAACATATATGAAATGTCTGCCAGCAAAGTGACTGGGATTTAGTTAATACTTTGGAGCTTGATGCTCAGAGAATGTACTTTGCTTGACATCCTCTTTGCCTCAATCTCCATCAGTATTTTTAGGATTGCATCATATGTGCGTTGAAGTCTTTTAGGGTACTCCAAGTTGAGCGTGTACGTAAGGCCAAACAATAAGGCACAAGCAGATGCCACAGAAGTCAGCTGATTAAGCACTTCCCTCCCATCCGCGACAATTGCAATGTCCACAGGTGGCTGGGGAGCATTCTCATCTTCTCGGATCACAAAGATCCTCATGGCTTCCTGTGCGACTTCTTTATGGGCACTTTCTGTATCCCGTGAAAACAATGAAACTGATCCTCTAAGTGTAAATTGATCATTTTGTCATACAGGAACACACTGCAGCACAATGTGAACAGCACAAAATTCTTCTCTGCATTCAACACATTCACAGCAGCCAGGAACACAGCACCTGGAGAGCAGTGTGTGGGGATGGTACCTTGCTCAAGAGAACCTCAGTGATAGCACTGGCAATCTTGGGATTTGAACTTGCAACTTTCTGATCATAGGGCAAATGCCCTAACCACTAGGCCACCAGACACCCCTCTACTGCATTCAGTAATACAGCTTATATACCGTATGTGGAAAAACTCATTCTCCCATTAGAACAGGGGTCCCAGTAACTGTTATACATATGGAAAGCACCTTCTATGAAATCTATTTAACAAAATGATCTATTATTAATACAATTATATAATACTGAGGCCAATTTGTGATTTTTAATAGGTTAGGTTAGATTCAAGCAGGAAAACAAAAAAAAAAAAAAATCTGATTTTAGTCTGGTGTGTACATACCAAGAACTCTTTGACAAGCATATCAACATCTTCACCAAGGTAGATGAGTGATTTCAGCAGCAACTCCCTCTTCACTGTGATGTCTGTAGTCTAGAACAGTAATGTAAGCAGTAAAAGAAAAAAAGTGTAAATTCAGAGAAATCTGTGGGTCCTTAATTCTGGAGCCCATCTGCACTGCTCATTTTAGCGACTTCCCTACTTACAAGGCACCTGAAATTAACTCATCTAACAAGCAATCATTTCATAAATTTAAAATGTGATGTGTTGAGAGCAGGAAGAACCCAGAATATGTAGTGCAGGTGGCCTCAAAGACCAGGATTAAAAAATACATCCCTTGGAACACATCTGTCTTACAACATAAGGAAGCACTCATTACACAGGAGTCGTAACATCATGCAGAGATCGAATTTATCGACGGCATCGACGGCAAAAGCCGCTGTGCCTTAGCATTTTCCCGTGCTGCCCTGAATATAAAAGTTCTTGCCGGCAGATACTTGCAGTGCCCTCTTCCTCAGTTGCCTTTGTGCACTATTGTGTATGTTTAGATCATAATAAAGTCAATAAACTTATGAAATCAAGAACAAGTTCTTCCGTTTTTTACTTCT
>JAODLC010000028.1:6716851-6729931 GCA_026781145.1 Hippopotamyrus pictus | reverse complement strand
TAATTAATTAAACTTTAATTAATTTCAAACATATTGGTGGAGAATATAAATTTATTTGAGCTAATAATTCCTACACAATCCTGTCAGAACTTTTTTTTTATGCCTCCTATAACTACCAGAGGCGGCATGGTGGTGCAGTGGTTAGCACTGTTGCCTCACACCTCTGGGACCCGGGTTTGAGTCTCCATCTGAGTCATGTGTGGAGTTTGCATGTTCTCCCCGTGTCGTCATGGGGTTTCCTCCAGGTACTCTGGTTTCCCCCCACAGTCCAAAGACATGCTGTGGCTTATTGGAATGACTAAAATTGCCCGTAGGTGTGAGTGAATGGTGTGTGAGTGTGCCCTGCGATGGGCTGGCCCCCCATCCAGGGTTGTTCCCTGCCTCATGCCCGTTGCTTCTGGGATAGGCTTCGGACCCCCCGCGACCCAATATGGATAAAGCAGGTTGGAAAATGGATGGATGGATGGATAACTACAAGAATACAGAGTAACGGCCATTTTAAGTTATGCCTTAGTTTAGGATATATGTATATCTTTCTTCGATAATTTTATTTGACATTATTTTATTTTTGCATTTAAGAAAGTGTTTTCTTTAATAAATAAATAAATAAATAAATAAATAAATAAATAAATAAATAAATTTATATATATAAATTTGTATATATATATATGTACATAAATACACTAAAAGAGTTTAGTTCTTTTGTCAGTTGTTGTATGGAGTTCAATTGTTAAAAATGTTCCTAAAAAGGAAACCCATGAGTTGTTCATTTTAAGAGACCTGTCGATTTTTTCTATTTTGAATAGTTACTATTGCTCTTTAATAAAACAAAAGTATTTCTTATCCGATTAATCGATGGAATAATCGATAGAATACTTAATTACTAAAATAATCGATAGCTGCAGCCCTAATTTAGAGCTTTAATTAATGGACCAACACATTTCAAGGTTTTAATCTCTAGGTGGCCTTTATTACAGTCGTACCAGTCATACTGACAACACACTCGCACTGCCCACCATGCCCACCACCTTGCTTACTCCTAACATACACAGTGGGCAAACACAGTCCTGCCGTTGTGCCAGGCTGCCAGGCGCACTTGGAGGAAGCAGGTCTCCCTGGGCTCCTTCCCTCCATAGCGTGGGAGCTCTGTGATAACCCCACTCCCTCCTGTGCCGGTGTGCTAAGCCGAGAAGCTTCAGCTTGATCTTCCGAATGGTCACACCAGGAAGGTGTGCTGCTCGGTTCATGGGGTCTTCTTTCTGTTGCTGGTCATTTTTGGCCATCCTGGCAGGAAAGCCTATGAAGAGGCACTCTTAGCACTCTCCCGATCCCAATTCTGACACTACTTTAAGAGTTGACTGCTGAGCTATTTAGAGCTTTAATTAATGGACCAACATAGTTCTGGGTTTTAACCTCACACGCACACGCACACACTGACACACTATGTATCACAATAAACATTCAACACTACACTTGACATAACACAGCATAAGTATATTACAAAGCAACTACAGAGAAATATTTACAGGGCGGAGCCCGACAGGGGCACGGCATTAGGGAACAATTAAGCTCCTTTAACCCTTTCAGGCACAAATTAAGTTTTTGTTGCTAAAGGACAACCAAGTCCTGCAGTGGTACTTCTGAGCAAAAAAAAACTCATAAAATATGTATCTGGGGTAATAAGGTAGTTAGTTTTTAACTGTTGCAAATCAGCAACACCTGCTTTGAGAGGGTTAAAAGGAAAGCAAACCCCGGAAACACTCGCGAAGTATTGCGCTTATGTCACAAAGCCATACTGAGCATTTCTCTTGTCTCCCGTTTGCCTGCATACCCTCGCCTTGCCTGTCTGCCCCGTGTTTGCTCCTTACCCTTATACTTTCCTTCCTCAGTCCAGATTCCGTCCCTGATCCGCCTGTCCTGCCGAGCCCAGTCTCTCCTGTTCCTCCCCTCCTGTTTGTTCCTGTCTCGTGCCTATTCGTCGGATGGCTCTTCACGGTAACGACCTCTGCTTCTGGACCACGACCTCGATTACTGCGCATCCCTTACCGGGTTACCTGTCATGCTCGTGGGAAGGGGCATTCCCCCCGACCACTCATCTGGGATCCGGGCTCCTGGACGGAGGACACAGCGAGAACAACGGTTGCCTTTCTGAACCTGTCCTGTATCAGCGTATTAAACTCCCGTTCATACCGCATTTCTGGATGCTTGTCTCTCTTGTTAGTTTTGCGTGACACCTGGACTACAGAGAACTATTTAGGGTTGGCATCAGTCCAGCCTGTCATACTGCTCACTGGTACCTTTACACTGCACTACTTTATTTTTAGCAAATATAATCTATTCCTTATTATAGAAACCATCTAAACCCAACTATTAGAAACTACCTAGATCAGTATGAAATCACTACAGCACCTGTTTGACACTGTTTGACTACAAATCCGCAATCAGGAATCAGTCTGTACACCTATAAATCAAGGTGTATATCAAGGTTGGATGCAAAGAGGTTTTTCCCTCAGTGCATTGCAAGGGAGGATATAGATGTGATGTGGACGAGAACATGTGGCCCGATAGTTGTGAGCGAATAGATTGAATGTCCATAGTGGCTATTTGAAGTCATTTGTTATATTCCAATAGGTTTCATTTCAGATTTCAGCCACAGTTTGGAAAAAGAATGACATGGAATCAGTTAAATTTGTTTCAAAGTATTTCTGATTTTGGATCCAATTCTTTACAAGATGGTAAATTTGGCACATACCTTATAAAGTCAACAAATGGCACAGGCATGTAGGCTAGCACAATTAAAAGCAAAGCTGTACTGTTTCCCACTAATTGCTGCGTATACATTTGGCTGCAAGTTGTGTTTTTTGAAGGCAAAATTTGCTTTTGTTTCATATTTTTTTGGCATGGTTAGAGCCTTTTGAAAACAAAATATGTCACTTTGACCATAAGTGCCACTGTTTAGGCCTGTCTGTTAACTGTTTTGAAAATGTGGAGTTTGAGTTGACTGCTACATGAAAGCAATCTGTAAATAAAACAATTGCTTTGTAGCCTTACACTTGCAAAAAAGTTTAATAAAGGTATTGAAAAGTGCTAAAAGAATAACCTAGTTACCAACAACTGGCATGTATTTTTTTAAGACACATTTTTACAATAACGATCAAAATTACAAGTGACATTTTTACTTCAACATTTTAAGTTACTGCTTATCCGAATTCATAGTTATCTGTGAAATTGAAGAGATGTACTTTTATCATATTTCCTCAGTGAAATCTCAGTCAGTGTAAACAGAACCTAGAGACATGCTCTGGTTTATGAGAGTTTTTGCATGTTTTATTGACCCAGAAACAACTGAGGGATTATCATATCATTACTTGCTACTTGCTTGTGCTCCTCAGTGTGTCCTGTGCCTTGTGTTCCTGTGTTGATTTTGCCCTGTCTATGTTGTAGTTTCTTTTAAGAAAGCCCCTTTCAATTTCCCCGGACACCTGCCTCTACCTCCATCCTTGCCTGCGACGTGACAGAATGACTAGACACCCTAACAATCCCAGCAGCCTGCACTCCTGCTCCTCAGAAAGTATAGCCGCTGTTGAGCCTTCTTGAACAACTGTGTGGTGTTCAGTGACCACTGATGTGGATGCCCAGGTACTTAAAGCTACTCACCCTCTCCACTTCAAGCTCCTGGATGAACAGTGGCTGATGAGGCCTCCTCCTCTTCCTCATGTCCACTATCATCTCCTTTGTCTTGTCTGTGTTGAGGGTGTTGAGGTTGTTGTCCTCACACCATGACACCAGACCGGCCACCTCTTTCTTGTAGGCCGCTTCGTCCCCTCCAGTGATGCGACTGATCACTGCGGTGTCATCTGCGAACTTCAGGATGATGTTGTCTTTGTGGGAGGCGACACAGTCGTGGGTGAACAGGGTGTAGAGGATGGGGCTGAGAACACAACCCTGTGGGATGCCAGTGTTTGTGGTGATGCTAGCTGAAGTCCTGTTGCCGATCCTAACAGATTGAGGTCCGCCAGTCACAGAGGGTGGGATGCAGGCCGAGTGTGGTCAGTTTGTGGATAAGTTTGTGGATGATGACCATGTCTAAGGTGGACCTTTAATCAACAAAAAGCATCCTGATGGAGTCTTTGTTTTCCAGGTGGGAGAGGGAATAGTGACGGGCAGCAGCAATGGGTATGCTCTCAAAACTACCCTCCTTAAAGTCTTTAATGATCTATTAATTGCTGCTGATGGGGGCCTGTGCTCTGTGCTTGTTTTGCTGGATCTCAGTGCAGCGTTTGACACGGTGGACCATCAGATTTTAATGAATAGGTTAAAGCAGCTAGTGGGCGTTTCTGATTCAGCTTTAGACTGGTTTGTATCCTATTTTACCAATCGGAGCTTCTCAGTCAGTGTGGCTGATTTTACATCTGATGTTGCGCCTATGTCATGTGGGGTGCCTCAGGGCTTGGTTCTCGGTCCGTTACTCTTCTCACTTTATATTCTCCCTCTATCTTTGATCCTCAAGTCCTTCCAGGGCATCTCATACCACTTTTATGCAGATGATATTCAGCTCTATTTCTCATTTAAACTAGCACTGTCAAACAAAATTTTTTTAATCAGATTAATCACAGGGTTGCTGTGGATTAATTTAGATTAATCACGATTAAATATCATTCATTTTTAATTTACATTAATCGTATTTCATTTTGCATGAGCAAACAGACTCAAGAAAAAAGGGAATATATATGCACTTAGCATGTTTATTGAACACGAGTCAGGTGCATTCCATCTGCCACAGAAATGCAATACCATGGACCCATATCAAAAAGCAAGATTTTTTGCTTAGCTGGACAACTTGTAAGATTTAAGGTACCTCAGTTTAAATGGTCTTTATCTTCGTTCACTTACAGTTAGCCCAAACTACCGTAAATCCGACAAATAATCTGACTAATCATGAAATCCAACTTCAACCCAGTTAATTTCCATTGTTAGCAATATCAGTTGATAACACATTATGGGCGGTGCTTTACGTATAAAACTCCATAGCAACACGTCCACAGAAGTTGGACGGTATAGTGTGTGCGACCGATTTAATGAGCCACAAATGAGAAATAGTGCTTAAACAGTATAAAACTACAACTTTCCCTTCTGTTGATAAAGGGTGCAGCCATCTTGGATTCTGAACTCGGGATCCTCTGTGCTGCTCTGTGATATTTCTCGGATCTCTGAGAAACGGGAGCGTGCATGTCGTCACTTCCGGCTACAAAACTCAGAATCCAACTCGGAATATGGAACGCACCAAAACTGCTCAAAATGAGCTGACAGAGACATTTCAGGGATTTTGAGTCATTCTGGGCTGCAGATGGGTTAATTGCGTTAAAAATTTTAATCAGATTAATCATGATGATGGATTAATCCACATTAACCCGTTAATTTTGACAACCCTAATTTAAACCCAATCAATTGAACTAATTATCCACTCTGGTTGACTGCTTGTCTCATGTGAAGTATTAATTATCTACAATTGAACTCTGGAAAAACCGAGATGTTAATTGTAGCTCCCCCTAGCATCTACTCCGAGATCAGCCTAAAGCTTTCTTCTGTCATTCCTGCCTCTAAGTCGAGCCTTCGTAATCTTGGGGTTACACTGGATCAGTCTTTAAGTCTTGACTCCCATGTGAGATCGGTCAGCCGTTCATGCTTTTTTCACCTACAAAACTTGTCTAAATTAAGGTCTGTTGTATCAAAATCAGAATTGGTGACGCTGGTTCATTTGTTTATTTCATCACGACTCGACTACTGTGTATGATGCTCTATACATGACCCTGAGTAAATCCTCCCTCTCACGCCTTCAGTTGGTTCAAAATGCAGCTGCTAGGCTTTTATCCCGTTGTAACAGAAAAGATCATATCACTCCAATCCTGTACTCACTGCATTGGCTTCTGGTGCAGTTTAGAGTTCGTTTTAAAGTTCTGGTGCTCACTTATAGAGCCCTGCATGGTCAAGCACCCAAATACATTGCCCACCTGCTTCATCACTATACAGCCTGTCGGGAGCTTAGATCTGGACAGCAGGGGCTATTAGTGATTCCTCGTACCCATTTGAAAACTCGTGGTGATTGTGCTTTTCAGGCAGTAGCACCTAAGCTTTGGAATAGCTTGCCATGTGGCTTGCGCACTGCTGTTTCAGTGGATTCTTTTAAAAAACAACTCAAAACTTTTCTTTTCATTCAGGCTTTTACTCAGAGCTGAGCATTTTCTGTTTTATGTTTGTGTTCTGTTTTTTTCTTTTATGGCATGTTTTATCTATTTGTTTGCTGTTTATGTAATGTTTTATACTGAGTCTTTTAAGTTTTGTATTCTTTTCCCTGCTTTACTTTGTCTCATTATTGTACAGCGCTTTGTGACTTTTTGTCTGAGATAAGCGCTTTATAAATAAATTACTTACTTACCTAAACAAAAATCAAATCAATACTGAAGTAAAAAAAAAATTGGGTGCCATTTTACAATAAGGCTACCCATATAAAGAGTTTATGAATGGTTTATAATCTGGTTATTAATTAGATTGTAATACTTTGTAAATTATTAATAGACAATTTTAAACAACTTCTAACACGGTTTTCTTTTTATTAATGAGTTACTACCATTTACAAGTGGCCTTATTGTAAAGTGGTACCAAAAATTGAAAGCAGATGTCCAAATGCATTCCAGGCAACACATTTAAGAACTGCTCAGCTTGTGATTTGGAGTTCTTGATTAAAAATTGCATGAAAAAGCTAGCATCATAAAATCATTTTTTGACTGAGATGCGAAATAATTATAATGTTCTTGCTAAGATGCTAAAAACAAAGTTACAACTATGCTAACGTTTTGCCTAGGCTCAGGTGGAACTATTACAGATATGTGTGGCAAAGTAAAAAGAGTAAACTCTAAAATAAAATTTAATAATTAATTATTCAAAATTTATTGTCATATGTGTTAAACACAGAATGTACAAAATTACAATGAAATTCTTTTTTGTACTCCTCGCTGCACAACACTTGTGATAAGTACAAGTACCAAGTAGCAGCAATGAAGATCAAAATTCGGGTACATAAATATGATTGTGTCACGTCCAATCCACCTTGGTCCTGCCCTGTGCCTGTTTGGCCAGCAGAGGTCTCCCCTGCTGGCCATCCCATATCCCAAGTCAGTCACATCTGTCATATAGCCTTCATTGATTTTGATGACTACCCTCACCTGTCTGGTTATCTCAAGCCCATTGTGGTAATGTATTTCACCTGTCTGTAATCAGTCTTTAGTCCTCAGTGTATATATGTAAGCTCTGCACACACAGAACCACAGACACACAAATCACACACAGACACACTCTGTCCTGTGCTCCCACGTCCTGTGTTTCATTACCTGTTGTTCGTCCTAACTCGCAACAGGTCCACGTACCCAGATAGCACACATAACATTGATTCCATATCAAACAAAGTGGTTGAAACAACATTGATCTTGCTTGTTGAAAAGGCCATGTATCCAATGTTGAAAAATCAACCATTTGCGATAAGGATTCAACGTTGTTTTGACTCTTGTTTGGCAACATCTTTATCCATTGATTTAATGTTGAATTAGTGTATGTTGAATCAATATTGGGTTATAATTGTTTCACAAGTGAATTAATGTTGAACTTATGTTACACCCAGCAGGACTTTCTAAAACTTAATTAAAAAAAACAACATATACAAATATTCAAATTGAAAACAATTTATTATTCATAACACATTATATATACATTCACACAGAAATAGCACAATGGTAGTAATTTGATAACAATCACAAAAACATTGAAGTGCTAACTGACCCTCCCAACCCGCTCACACCCACTTCTGTTCATTTTCTCTTTGTACCTCCCTGACGTTCTGGTGCATATTGAAACCATTTCTTCATAGCATCACTGAAGATATGATGGGTCACTTCCTTGTAGTGGTGTCGTACAGCTTCTGATATTGAAGAGAAAATAAGCTGTCATTAAAGATTTAACAAAGCTAAAGATTTACAGCTAATTGATTCAACAGTACATAGCTGAATTGTTGGATCTACAGTTACTAAAATGGATCAGCATCTCCCTTTCAATTTGTATTTAGAGGACAAAATCACTGTAAATACAAATTGAAATGATTATAACTAAGCAATTGATTTTTACGAGGATTTTAATACAAATCCCAAAACTGTTGGGGTGACGTAAAATGTGAATAAAAACACTTTGACATTTTGAAAGAGATGTGAAATCTTACAGTGAAAGTGCAGTAATTCTCTGATCTCTGAAAACAGAAAAAAAATTAAAAGAAAATTTAATTATTCAAACTTTTTAAACATGCAAGATTTTTAAGCAACTGTAAAAGGTATTTTTG
This sequence comes from Hippopotamyrus pictus, assembly GCA_026781145.1. Classification (NCBI taxonomy): domain Eukaryota; kingdom Metazoa; phylum Chordata; class Actinopteri; order Osteoglossiformes; family Mormyridae; genus Hippopotamyrus; species Hippopotamyrus pictus. Next base: position 6,721,548 of record JAODLC010000028.1, on the reverse strand, counting down.
AAGTTTAAACTAATAAATCTGTCAAAGTGAAAGTAAACTTTAGTCATCTCAGCTATATATGAGACCAGAACACATGGTTCCAGTTATTAGAGTACAAGAATTTTTATAAATAAATTACAAATATCAACTCTAATCTATCTAATCTATGTTGCAAATGTTGCAAAAGTAGTCAAGTAGAAAACAATTTGAATAGTGGAATCCAATTGTGTACATTATATGTGTGTATGATCAACAGGGTTTAAATGTGAGTACAGTCAATCTATTTCAGTACATCTATATTGTACAGCACAATACTAAATACAGTACTATAAAATTCGACAGAAATCTATCATATTAGCAGGTACACTGTAAGCTAACCTTATGGAAACAGTGTGGACAATACTTACTGAGAAATAAGAGCATAAGCAAATACATAATCTACTTAAAACACTGAGATTAATAAAAAAAAAATCTATATTTAATTGTTTAGCCCTAATTCCAACCAAAGACAACATCCACTACCACTGCCAAGTCCTCAGCGCAATTCGTTATTAAACACATTTTTTTCACCCATCTTCCAAATTGTGGTCTTTATTGAGTGTAATACTGTTTACATGAGATCCATTGTCTAACATAAATTTAAGCTTTATGTCATGACCTCCTGTTCTGATATCTGCAAAAGTTTGCTTAGTGTCTGACGATTCTTTATTTTATTCTTTATATATATATATGCCTCCTTGTCAGTCAGGCATGACTTGCTTGCATGCACTGCCTACATTTTAATAATTCTGCAGACTTCAGCAGTGGTTAAATTATCCATGCTTTCCTTTATCATGGAGGTAATCTTTTTCTTTTTCCCACAGGAGCCACAATTTTTGGTGCATATTTAGTCATTTTCACCTTCTTTTATGGCTCACAGTATGCGCACAGCGTTCTTTGTTGTGTGTCTCTACATTGTATGCACACTCTGTTCCTGTCAACTGCTTGTGGCTCCGCAAGCAGTAAAGTAACAGTAAAGTACTGTAAAGTAACCTAAAGGTGAAAGAAAAACACATCAAAATCAATACAAATTAGACAGAGCTGCTGCAGGCTGCTGTTGCTACAGTTCCATTTTGATTCTCCTTAAGTATGGGTAAGGTGCACTTCTGGAAAATAGATAAAGGCAAAGCATGGGCATCTATTTTTAAAGATGAAATGTTTACAGCAGACATTCTGAAAGTGGTGTTATTCTTTGATGGTGAAGTATGAGTTTTCAAAGAAACACCTTAAATTATGTCTCCATCCTTTCCGTTGTTTCTGAATTGAATGTAGGGAACAAAAGAATGAGGACACAAGCAAAAGTGTCACTGGTCCTTTTAATTAAAGTAAACCAGCTGAGGTATCTCTGGAATCTTATAATAATAGCCCCCGGAAACTCCCCAGGAGGGGCTTGGTGTCTATAGCTGAGACAAGGGAAATGTGGGCTGGTTTACTCACTTTGTTGCCACTGCACTGGAATTAAAATAAATGGATATGTGGCGATATGATAAAAGACGGCTCTGTTTTTCCTACTCGTTAAATACAAATCATCCTTTTCACCACCCCAAAAAGGAGAGGTAACATGCCGAACTATGCCACCCTGGGAATTTCACCCAAGGAAATAACTAATCCTCTAGTACAATAAGGCAGGAGAAGCGATACCATTTAAAATGCTTTTACTACACAAAATAAAAACAAAGCACACAAAACTTCCTCCCAATGACACCAAAGGGGAGCTAGGAGCCAGATACAGTGGGGAATAGGTGGTAGGAACCCCGTAAACACACAAAACTCACACCAATCCACAAGGAACTCACACACAAAACGCCAGGCCCCCTCTACACTAGCCCCACATCGGCCAGTTCTAAACCCACGCTAAAATGACCCGCCCTGCACACAAGTGGATAAACAAGGACACGCCCAGAAGCTGGTCAAAAGAGAGAACAAAAGAATTACACAAAACAATAAACTTGTTTATGCATTAAATACAAAACAATAAAAAGAAACAAAACCAAAATATAAAAGGTCCAACAGAGCTGCAGTGGTCCTACAAAGTCCCCGTTACGTTCTTGCAGCCACTAAATCGTCCAGACACCATCTATTAGAAAAGCAGATACAGTTTATGTGCTAAAGCCAGGAAAGAAGGCAGAACCAATAACTTAGTCAGGCATACATACCACTCGGGCAGAGTTACTGTGTCGCACCGCTATCAAACACAGACGAACAATCAATGGCAAAACATAACTGATAGGGAACAAAACAGCTACTACTACCTTACTCATACTACTGGCAATGAGTCAAAAGGAATTGGGCGACCTGGAAGTGGGCAGTATCAATGCCAACAAGTCAGGGAATGCCCCCCACTGGGCACCAAAGCTTTATATAAGGTACACTCAAGTGGATAATTGATTGACAGACTGAGCACACAACACATCCACCACAATCAAAGCAGCTACACCTGCTACAGATAGGATCTACTAAACAGGTAGTAGATTTCCTTTAAAAAAAATTCTCTTATACAAAACTTGTTGATGGAGACTTGTGTTCCAGATTCCCCTCAGAGCTAACTTATGTCTACTGAACCTGAAGTCTTTGACTGATTATAAAAACATTACTACTAATCACAGTTGTATTGCAGACAACCAAACAACAAACTTATTTTTATAGTTATCTGTGGCTCTAAAAATAATTTCTGAGTAATAGGGAGAGCATCATGCAGAGCTCTATGTATTATAGAATACTGCTGGTCAATTCAAAGTTGAAAACAAGCATTTTACTGACTCCATTGATGATTTTTTGACACTCCAGTATCTTATTGTCGTTCCACATGCCTGTCCCACCTACCTTTTCAGTTCCTTAAATTCCTGTTTAGGACATACATAACATAGTTTGTGTTTTTATGGGCAGCACACACCTACAGTATTCTGTTTTGTTCCTGCAGGAAAATGGCGTGGAATTTGAAGCTTGTCTGGTGGCACAATGTGATGCTCTTATTGATGCACTCAGTCGCAAGAAGATTCAGCTTCTGTCCCGCGTCAACACAGAGCATGAACACAAGTTAAAGGTTAGTCATCCTCCCTTGAACTCCTGTGAATTGCCCTTAGTGTGGCATTGTGTGTGAGTGTAGGCCTGGCTTTGTCATTTGGATGTCATCTCCCTTACACCTGGTGCTTCCTGGGATAGGTTTCACAGACCTGTATTGAATGAGCAGGTATAGAAAATGAATGCATGTTTGCACAGCATCATCTGTGTAAGGAAAAGACTGGACTGCTTGCAGTGACTATCCCCCCTCATCTGATTGAGCTGATCAGAGTTCTGTTAGCTGTTGTTTTTTTGTGATTTAATTGCTGTTGGCATATAACCAGTAGAACCAGTTTGGTCATTGTGAGGTTTCATCTTTGCATGTACATCAACCGAGTGCTTATCTTCCCTGCTTTTCCCAGGTTGCTTGTATCTCTTCCTGTGTGGTATTGTGTGCCTTTTCTTTCTGATCCTTTTCCCTGTACAAGTGCTGATTCTAACTCCTATCTAGGCGAGCCTGAGTTTTCTAAATACAGGGCTTCATGAATTGTACCCAGCTATACAGGCAGCTAAACAGTCCCCCAACTGTCCTTCAAAGAAGATCATTGTAGTTGGTAGGTTTAATTATGGAAAAGTGTAAAACTGGAAATAGGAGATATACTAATAACTAAACCAATATACACAATGTAAATTGTACCCAGCTATACAGGCAGCTAAACAGTCCCCCAATTGTCCTTCAAAGAAGATCATTGTAGTTGGTAGGTTTAATTATGGAAAAGTGTAAAACTGGAAATAGGAGATATACTAATAACTAAACCAATATACACAATGTAAATACTTTAGGATAGGTATGTGTCACGTTCGCGGTTTAGGCAAGCAGGCGAACAGAGCCGGACTGACGGGTGAAACGGGGTTTATTTGCAGGAACCAGGAGCACACGGGGAACACAGACCACTAGACATAATACAATGACTGATCTGAGAAACAGAAGAGGACACGGACTAATATACACAAGACTAGTCAAAATAACAGGACACAGGTGATCACAATTAGGGATTAACACGAGGTAATGAGGGGGACGTGGCACACACGAGGATTGGACGGAGCTGGGCGTGACAGAACCCCCCCCAAAGGTGCACACACCGGGCGCGCCCAAGGGGAGGCGACGAACGAGACGAGGGAACAGGACCTGAAAGACAAAAGCAAAAAACATCAACGGGGCACCGGAAACAGAACAGACACGCAGAACAGACATAAGGGCAAAAGCCACGACAGGACTCGACAAAGGACGGGGAACGCGGAAAGGCACACCAGAAAGGGCGACACAGGGGGAGCACCAAGAGGCAGAACAAAAGGGCCAGGAGTGAACGAACCCACAGGAGCAGGAGCAGAAACAGGCGGGACGAGGAGAGGAGGAGCAGACAGGGAAGAGCAGACAGGGGACAAAGGGGAGCCCGAGGGAGCCCAGGCGGGTGACCGGCGGCGGCCAGAGAGGCCGCAGAAGAGAGGGAGGAGGGAGCAGGAGGGGACCACACAGGGGCCAAGGGAACGGGTCGAGGGAGTGATGGAGGGAACACGGAGGGAGCAGGAGGGAACACCGGTAATAGCCGTAGTCACCGTGATGGAAGATTGCTTGATATGGACTGTACTGTGGTCTCAGAGCCAGAAGAGTCCAGACA
>JAODLC010000028.1:6599280-6611590 GCA_026781145.1 Hippopotamyrus pictus | reverse complement strand
TCTTTCGGTCACTACCCATAGCTCATGACCATAGGTGAGGGTAGGAACGTAGATCGACTGGTAAATCGAGAGCTTTGTCTTTTGGCTCAGCTCCTTCTTCACCATGACAGACTGATGCAGTGCCCGCATTACTGCTGACGCCGCACCGATCCACCTGTCAATCTCCCGCTCCATCCTTCCCTCACTCGTGAACAAGACCCCGAGATACTTAAACTCCTCCACTTGGGGGAGGACCTCCTCCCCGACCCGGAGAGAGCACTCCACTCTTTTCCAGCTGAGGACCATGGTCTCGGATTTGGAGGTGCTGATTTTCATCCCAGCCGCTTCACACTCGGCTGCAAACTGCTCCAGTGAGAGCCGAAGGTCGCGGTCTGATGAGACCAACAGAACCACATCATCTGCAAAAAGCAGAGACCTAATCCTGAGGTCACCAAATCGGACACTCTCAATTCCCCGGCTGCGCCTAGAAATTCTGTCCGTAAAAGTTAAAAGGGCAGCCGGAGACCAACCCTCACTGGGAACGACTTACTGCCAACAATGCGGACCAAGCTTTGGCACCGGTTGTACAGGGACCGAACAGCCCTTATAAGGCAGCCCGGTACCCCATACTCCCGGAGCACTCCCCACAGGACTCCCCGAGGGACGCGGTCGAATGCTTTCTCCAAGGCCACAAAACACATGTAGACTCGTTGGGTAAAACTCCCACGCACCCTCCAGGACCCTGCCGAGAGTATAGAGCTGGTCCACTGTTCCACGGCCAGGGTGAAAACCACACTGCTCCTCCTGAATCCGAGGTTCGACTATCTGACGGACCCTTCTCTCCAGCACCCACGAATAAACCTTACCAGGGAGGCAGAGGAGTGTGATCCCCCTATAGTTGGAACACACTCTCCGGTCCCCCTTCTTGAAGAGGGGGACCACCACCCCAGTCTGCCAATCCAGAGGCACTGCCCCCGATGTCCACGCGAGGCCGCAGATGCGTGTCAACCAGGACAGCCCCACAGCATCCAGAGCCTTAAGGAACTCCGGGCGGATTTCATCCACCCCTGGGGCTCGGCCACTGAGGAGCTTTTTAACCACCTCAGCGACCTCTGCCCCAGAGATAGGTGAGTCCACCCCCAAGTCCCCAGACTCTGCTTCCTCATTGGAAGGCGTGTCGGTGGGATTAAGGAGGTCTTCGAAGTATTCCTTCCACCGACCCACAAAGTCCCGAGCTGAGGTCAGCAACGCACCATCCCTACCATAAACGGTGTTGATGCTGCACCGCTTTGCTGCCCTGAGACGCTGGATGGTAGACCAGAATCTCCTCGAAACCATCTGGAAGTCGTTCTCCATGGCCTCGCCAAACTCCTCCCGTATCCGAATTTTTGTCTCAGCGACCGCCGAAGCCGCGTTCCGCTTAGCCCGCCGGTACTCATCAGCTGCCTCCGGAGTCCCACAGGCCAGAAAAGCCCAATAGGACTCCTTCAGCTTGACGGCATCCCTCACCGCCGGTGTCCACCAGCGTGTTCGGGGATTGCTGCCGCGACAAGCACCGACCACCTTACGGCCACAGCTCCAGTCAGCCGCCTCCACAATGGAGGCACGGAACATGACCCATTCGGACTCAATGTCCCCCGTCTCCCCCGGGACATGGGCGAAGTTCTGCTGGAGGTAGGAGTTGAAGCTCCTCTTGACAGAGGATTCCGCCAGGCATTCCCAGCAGACCCTCACTATACGCTTGGGTCTACCAGGTCTGACCAGCTTCCTCCCCCACCATCGGAGCCAACCCACGACCAGGTGATGATCGGTTGACAGCTCGACCCCTCTCCTCACCCGAGTGTCCAATACATGCGGCCGCAAGTCCGATGACACGAGCACAAGCACAAGTCGATCATCGAACTGCGGCCTAGGGTGTCCTGGTGCCAAGTACATGGACACCCTTATGCTTGAACATGGTGTTCATTATGGACAATCTGTGACAAGCACAAAAGTCCAATAACAAAACACCACTTGGGTTCAGATCGGGGGGGGGATTCCTCCCAATCATGCCCCTCCAGGTCTCACTGTCATTGCCCATGTGAGCATTGAAGTCCCCCAGCAGAACAAGAGAGTCCCCAGGAGGAGCGCATGTTAGCAGTGGATATAGAAAGTCTACACACTCCTGCTAAAGTGGCATGTTTTTGCATGATAAAAAATTAAACCAAAAAAAAAATCATGTAAGAACTTACTCTGCCTTTGTATGAATTTACAGTCTCTACAAAAAAGGTGAAAACGAATCAGTGTTTAGGGTAAAAAATGAAAATAAAAACCATACAAAAATTTGGCTGCATAATTGTGCACACCCTTTCATAATCAATGGTGTGGCTGTGTTCAGAATCAACCAATCACACACAGTCTTACCTTAAATTGTAGTTAGGATACACCCAACATCAATTAACCCCAAATAAAGTGTGGCTGTTTCTCTAGAATTATTCAGATATCCTCTTGGTTGCATCATATTCCAAAAGTCATGGTCGGCAAAGCGCATTCAAAACATAAATAGGATGTCATCACTGATAGGTATCAATCAGGAGAGGGGTATACAGAAGTATCCAAAGCAATAAACCATGGAGCACAGTCATCAACAAGTGGAGAAATTATGGCTCAACAGTGACTCTACTAAGATCAGGACATCCCTTCAACATTGATGAGAAGATGAAGAGGAAACTTGTCAGGGAAAGAAGCAAAAGGCCTACAAGCAACATTAAAGTAGCTGGAAGATCCATCCATCCATTTTCCAACCCGCTTATCCTACTGGGTCGCGGGGGGTCCGGAGCCTATCCCGGAAGCAACGGGCACAAGGCAGGGAACAACCCTGGACAGGGGGCCAGCCTATCGCAGGTAGCTGGAAGATTTCCTGGCAAATACTGCTTGTCCCCTACATGTGACCACAGTGTCTCATATTCTTCATTTCTTTATATGTCTGGGTTGTGGGGTAGGGTAGCAAGACGAAAGCCTTTACTCACAAAATTAAATATCTAAGATTGGCTATACTTTGCAAAAAGGTATGTCCAGTCTCCCACAGCGATATAGAAAAATGTATTTATTGTCTGATGAGACCAAGGCAGAATTATTTGGCCAGAATTCCAAAAGATATATTTGGTGCAAAAATAATAGCACATCATCAGAAGAAAACGAGATGCAACATTTTGCCTCTTAAGGGGTGAAATTTATTGAGGGAATGACGGAACAGTACACAAGGCAGGGGGGTCTGTGATAAAGTGACAATTGTTTCAGAGCAGGCATCCTCTAGTATTCCTCTTGTATGCAGAAGATGACAGACCCTTCAGGGCAGTCATTCTTCAGTATTCTCATTGCGGATAGGAAATGACAGTCCCCTGAAGGTCGTTGCCCTTTGATCCACCTGCAGAAAACAGACATGAATGATTGGCTTCTGATTTTTTTTGTGCGTTTGTAAGAACTGCTGCTCCTCTACTTGCGAATGAGATTCCTTCCGAACAGCTGTTCGTAACTTGAAATGTTCGTAAGTCGTTATTCAACATTATGTTAAGGGTATATGCAAGTACAAAGAACTAGGATGCTGGGAGTACACATGCTAACCCAGAAGTTGTACTTATCGTAATTGTTGCACAGGAAAAAAAAAATGATGTTGCGGATAGGAAATGGGAGCCCAATGAACACAATTTGGACTTATAGTCCTCTTTGTTCATATGTCTGAAAGTTCATAAGTAGAGGAGCGTCTGTACTTCTTTTTTTCTGGGTTTAACATGATTTCTAATACTGTTACCAAGTGGTCGAATATATAAAGTGAAGAATATTCTCTTAAGATTTCTCTTAAATTTGTTCCTATGAAATTTCTTAAGAACAACCTACGTCAGATTCATGACGTGTTCTTAAGTAGCAGAATTGTTCACACGCTTGTTCTTTAGAATGGTGAATCCCATGTCTTCGTAACTGAAAGCGCATGCCAGTTTGTCCTAATTAGCATAGGTAAACTCCCTGCAATTTCACATAAAAGGGCATGAGACTGTAGGACCGTGTGCAAGGAATGGCGAGGAGATCGACGTGCAGGTTGTGAGCCGCTTTGCACCGAGAGGGAAAAAAAAAAAACTTCAATAATGCTGAAGTAGAAATATTAATACAGTAAAATCCCGTTATAGTGGACTCGCTTATAATGGAATATCATCTATAATGGACGAGGTCCGCTGGTCCCAGCCATGCGCCTTTAAGAACATACAGAGAAAGCATCGGATATAGCGGACTTGCATATAACGGAATTTTGCTTATAACGAACAAACAATTTAGTCCCCAGGGCTGCTTTTAGCTGTAGTTTTGTTCAGACATGCAGCTCCACCTACAAGGTGTGTGGCTTGCCGGTGATATCCAGCACAGATACGTAGTCGGGATTATTAATAGTCATGCATCTGCTCAGGTAAAGTTGGATTATTACATGTACAGTATAATAATCTATACCACAAGTGTGTCTGCTGGGATGTGGCATGAGTAAATGGTGTCCTGTAGTTGTGTTCTGGGCATACAGCAACTCTAGATATAACGGAATTTGGATATAACGGACTGTTTTGTCAGGTCCCTTGATGTCTGTTATAAATGGATTTTATATAAGATAAGAAAACATTGGTGAATGTCAGAATCTTCGTAAAAAAGTGCGTACGTGGGGTTTAAGAACAAATTTGTTCGTAAGAACGGTTGGTGAATGAGGCCCATTGTTCACGTAGACAAACTGATAATAATCAAATAAGAGTGAACCCAAGAGAGAACAGTCCCCTTAATGCCAACCACAGATTCTAGCCAGTCCAAGAGAATATTATGGTCCACAGTATCGAATGCTACAGTTACTGTAGATCTAGTAACATCAACAAAGATATACAGCCACAGTCAGAAGCCATAAGTAAGTCATTCATTACTTTGATTAAAGCTGTTTCTGTGCTACGGTTTGGTTTAAAGCCAGACTGATATGATTCATTAGCATTATTTTTCTGTAGGAAAGAACATGAAGAACAACAACTTTTTCCAGGATCTTTGAAATGAAAGGAAGATTTGAGATAGGTCTATAATTTCATAAATCACTAGGTTACGGATTTGGTTTCTTTTGAACAGGTCTAATAACTTCTGTTTTAAAAGTTTTGGAACATATCCAAGCCTACGAGATGAGTTTAACAAGTTTAACAAGGTAGTGCTAATCAGTGGTGCAATTTCCTTTAGGTGTTTTGTAGGAATTAAGTCTACAAGGCTAGTAGAGAATTTACAGGAGGAAATTAAGCTCAAAAGTTCTGATTATTTTATAGGAAGAAAGATTGAAAGGTCATTATCAGTACAAATAGGACAAGTAGAAGGTTGGTAGCTGTATATAGCTACTGACAGGCTCTGGATCTTCTGCCTAATCTTAGTTATTTTACCATTAAAAAATGTAATAAAGTCATCACTCCTAAGAGCTTGTGGGACTTGTGAGTTTAACATTGAAGAATTCTGTGTTAACTTAGGCATGGATTCAAACAAGGAATTCAGGACTGTTTTTGTTCTCTTTTATTAGTCTGGAGAGATACACAGACATAGCAGTCACTAGTGCTTCTCTATACTTAGAGAGGCTCTCTTTCCAGGCTGATCTGAAAACTTCTAGTTTAGTTGAGTGTCATTTGCACACTAGCTTGTGTGAAGCCTAAGTTCACGCTTATGATCAGAGTACCAGGGGTCAGGTTTCTTATCTTTCTGATTTATTTTCTATTTTCAGAAAATTATTGTACAGACCAGGCGGTCTATACACAATAACAATGGTAATTGGAGGTGAAGAACTACAAAGTTATGAGCCAGCAAGACTAAGAACATGAATTTCAAATGTGCTAAACTATAACCATTTTTCTCAGACACTCCTAGGTTAGACTGAAATATTGCAGCAACACCACCACTTTCTCGATTTGGTCGAGGGTTATGCTTAAGACTGTATTCAGCTGGAGTAGATTCATTTAGTGCCATGAATTCATTCGGTTTAAGCCAGATCTCAGTAAGGTACGAGTACAGGGCACCAAGATTAAAATCAGTAATCATTTCATTTATTAGTAGCGCCTTAGGAGCCAGTGATCTTACATTCAAAAGTCCAAGTTTTAGCCTTGCATTATACCTATTATCTGATAATGGATTTGGTTTAATTTTTATTAAGTTATTATGACATACACTATGGTGGAATAGACCTCCACGATTAAAAGTGTGGGGAACAGATACAGTCTCGATAACATGAACCCTAGGTGATGACTCTAAGCGACTAGCAAACAGTCGGTTGTACTGATTTGCCTGCTGCCTGGACTTGGCTCTGGCTAGTCAGTGATTTGCCTCAAAACTATGAGCTATGGTTTTGGACAGAAGATCGGCACCAGCCCGTGACTGAATATTGTCCCCGTTCAAAAGCCCAGACCTACCCAAAAATGCACGAAAGGCATATCAGGAGGTACCAGATAGTAGGTGCCTGACTATAGAATTACAAAATTCATCATCGAACTGCGACCTTGGGTGCTCAAGTGCCAGATGCAATTATGAGCACACTTATGTTCAAACAAGGTGTTCGTTATGGACAAACTGTGGTTAGCACAGAAATCCAATAATTAATCACTGCTCGGATTTGAATCAGGCAGACCATTCCTCCCAATCAAACCCTTTCAGGTTTCACTGTCATTACACAGGTCAGCATTAAATTCCCACAACAGAACAATGGAGTCCCCAGAAGGGGTGCTTTCCAGCACCCCCTCCAAGGTTTCCAAGAAGTTTGGTTACTCAGGACTGGTTTTGGCATGTGCGCAGTGACAACAGTCAAAGCACATCCCCTGACTGAAAGTTGAAGAGTGGTGACCCTCTCATTCACTGGGTAAACTCCAACACACTGAAACTGAAGCAGGGGGCTAGAAATAGACCCACCCCTGCCTGGTGCCTCTCCCCAGGGGCAACTCCAGAGTGGAATAGAGTCCAGCCCCTCTTCAGAAGATTGGTTCCAGAATCAGAGCCGTGCACTGAGGTGAGCCTGACTGTATCTAGTCGGAATCTCTCAATCTTCCGCGCCAGCTCAAGCTCCTTTCCTACCTGATGGCCTACATGGGTAGAGGCCTGGCCACCAGGTGCTTAGGTCTGTATTTTATATACAACTTCAGGACGCCTCTCTTATCATGGACCAAGTCTGAGTTTTCTATTGTGACATAGTTAGGTAAACAAGTTAGTCAAGAACTTGTTTGCCTTTTGCATACCAAAGTTGACAATACTGGTGCTTCTCCAAGACAAACGGAGAGCTTTGCTACTTTCTTGGGATGTCTGGATACTACAGAAGCTTTCATATTTTTCGTATTATTATAATGTACCTTTTAAAGGGCATTGTGTGGCTCTGCAGGGTAAGAATTAGTATCCAGATGTTCAGTGATACAAAGAGCCTGGCCATCCGAGTACTCAAATGAACTTTTGGAACCCCATGTAAAGATTTGTAAAAAGGGTTAGAAAAAATCCACCTCTTGGTGAAATAGCTTCATGTCATACTGAAAAAAATGAGAGAACCTTCCATTGAAATAAATTTAATCAAAGAAAACCAAATACTTCATCAAGAAATAATTATTTTCAACAAAAACACATGTGCCACAATTATTGCCCCCCCAGCATTTAATACTTTGTTCAACTTCCCTTTGCAAGCATTGAGTGTTCTCCTGTAACATTTCATAGGGTTGGAGAATACAGAACAGGGCATTTGAGAACATTCCTTTTTACAGAATCTCTCCAGATCATCCAGGGTCCTAGGCCCTCTCTTGTGCACTCTCTTCTTCAGCTCAGCCCACATATTTTCAATGTGGTTCAAGTCAGGGGACTGAGATAGCCATGACAGAAGCTTGATTCTGTGATCAGCTAACCATTTTTATGTTGATTTGGACATGTGGTTAGGATCATTATCCTGCTGGAATATCTAGTGATGGCCCAGTTTTAGTTTCCTGGGAGAAGCAGCCAAATTTTGATTTAAAATGTCCTGGTATTTCATGGACCCATGTACCTGAACAAGGTCCTTTGGAGGAAAAACAGCCCCACAACATCACAGTACCTCCACCATATTTTACAGCTGGGATAGGTTTCTTTTCATTATGGCCATCTTTTTACACAAAACCCATGTTTATTGCCAAAAAACTCAATTTTTCTTTCATCAGACCATAGAACATGGTTCCAGTCAATAGTGTTCTATTATTTTTCCCATATTCATGGATGACTAAGGGAATTAGGCTTCATTCATCATGTTTGTACCCTAGTTAATCAGGAAGGATTACATCAGAAACATGCTTCAGTTATATTGTGTTCACTGTAATTTCTACTTTGAATTTTTTTTCCTTTGATTAAATTTATTTCAATGAAACATTGGATTTTTCTCATTTGTTCTGTTCTTACGATGAAGCTACTTCACCAAAAGGATTTTTTCTAACCCTTTCTATAAATCTTTACAAGGGGTGCCAATAATTGTGAAGGGCATTGTATATGTGGACTTCTGAATGTTAAATTTTACATATTCAATTTATTCAACAACAGTACATTTCACCAATTTATACAACTCTATTTTACTAAAATGAAATACTTTTCCCAGTTTTACAAAAGACAATATTAGAAATAGTTGTTCCTAATTCATATTCTGCCTGTGCTTATGAAGTTTAGAAATGAGAGATTTAAGACAGTCTTACTATGTCTGACTCTAATTTAAAACTTAATTTCATTACTGTGGTACCTCGGTTCTCGAACTCACTAGAACTCGAATTTCTTGAAAGTCAAACAAACCAGTTTGACCTAGAATTTGATCTGAATATCAGAAGTCGAACCGTGAACGCTGACCTAATATAAATTGTACGCGCCAGGAAATGAGTCGTACTACAATGCAATTCATAATTGAATGCCTTCTTCACAGACTGGACGATTAACCAAATAAAGCAGCGCAACATTACAGTAACTAACAGTAAATAAACCACTAACTTATGTGTACTATTAGAGCATTTATGTCATTTATTTAAACTTTATTTCACCAGGTAAATTAACTAAAAACCAGTTCTCACTGCTTTACGTGATATTCGGGAGAAATAGAAGATTACACATCGGAACTACTCTTCAGCCAATAAGGGCAAAGGTGTGTCATCACGGAGGTGGTTCCAGTTGAGAGATCGCAATGCATCTAACTGTAATGCATTGCGTCAGGATCAGAATGCGTTGCTTTAAGCCAGCGCTGTAAGCAAGTCGAACGCATCCAATGACCAGACTGGGGAAACTGAAACACGGACTTAATACAGAGGACTAATGACAACAACCAGAAACAGCTGATCACATGGGGATCCCGCATGAGGTTAACGAGGGGGCATGGCACCTGTAGGAGCAGTCGATCGGGGCAGGACAGGGATAATGTTGGGATAAAATCTTTATCGTTTTGGAAGCCATTAAGAAAAAAATGCTCCTCTTGTTTTATCCTGTTCATTTTGTGTTTAAATGCTAAAAAAAAAAAAAATTTTAATAAAAACATATTTAGGTGTAGTTTTGGGGGGCCGGGAACCAATTAATTGGTTTTCCATTATTTCTTATGGAAAAAATTCGATCAGAACTCGAACTTTTTAGGATTCGATTCGGAGTCCGGAACAGATTAAGTTCGAGAACCGAGGTAACACTGTACTTCTAAGGTACAATTTCTGAAGTATCAATATTTCATTGTGAGTGGGATGCAAAATCTTATCTTATGGGACTAATCAGATACTTTAAGGCACCTGAATCTTTTGCAGAGAATTGCTGCCCCTACATTATGTTACATTGAATGTATTGGAGTATTGCATAATATTATAGTACTGTATCATTTACACCCTTTGACTTCAGATAGGCTCAAGACGTTCCCTTAATATAACATACACTAATAACTTATTAGTTTGAAAGACACAAGTTGTTTACCTTTTTAAAATTGCTTTTTAATGTTTTCTTCAGATTCCGTGTTCCCCTTTATCTAAATCTTATTTGGTTTGGGTTTTAGGCTGAACAGGAGATAAAAATGATGAAGATGGAGCAGCATATGCAAGATGTGGAATTAAAACTGCACAATATTAAACTACTTATGCAGGAAAAGGTCTTTCAATTGAATACCCAGGTAGGACCATGCAGGGTTAGTAGCAATAAAATCTGCGATCTGTTACTGTTCCTCGATCTCTGTTACTCTGATACTGTTAGCATTATTTGTTCACAGACCCAGTGCCCATTTCCAGCACAAGGTGTTTTTCAGCATTTTGATAAGCAATTTGCCAATGCTGTATTATAATTTTTATAGAAAATAATTTTGCTATTCCTTTCCTTTCTCTGCAGCTACCCAGGAATAATACAGCTGATATGATAAAGGACCTGGACATTGAAAAGACTCAGCTGCTAAAGATGACTGAGCAGCAGAAGAAAGTGGATAAGAAGAACTACCTGCTGCAAGAAAATATCTCATATCTCAAAAAGATTGTGTATAACCTTAACCCCTCCCCCCATCTGCAGGGCAATACCACGGTTCCTGTACTTGACATGAAATCATAATCACATTCCAAAAAAAAAAAACTGTCATACAGTCCCTTACATTTCTTCCACCATAACCATGATAGAGCTTCTGTGATAGGATAATCATTAGAAACTAGCAGGTGTTTTTGTTGCATTATTTTATGTTGCACCCGTGTGTCCATCCTCTACACCAGTGGTCACCAACCAATTAGTCAGGTCAATCTTTTAGACATTGCGACAATCAGTCCATCAGCTTCACAATGCAGTATTAGTTTGCATGCTTCACTGTACATCATAAGGTCAACAGGAACTTCATTAGCACACAGAGGTTGCATGAATACAGTGGTTGCCAACACGTCAACCATAAGCAGCTAGTAGCCTACAAGGAGAATATTTCTTGGATGATGAGTGCCACACTGTCATGGCACTCTGTAGAGTGGATACGAAGAGATAATTAATTTTACACCTTCCTTAGCTGGTCGACAGTTTTTACTTTTGCCTCTTCATCCAGAAGGGTGTTGGTCATCAACTTTTACAAAGGACATGCTACAGAATAGGAGTGAGAAATAAGAGTTTTGTTGGAATGCAATGTATGACAGGGGGCTCAGTGGCTCATTTGGTAATATTGTAAGCTCACAGTTCCAGGTTTGAGTATGGAAATTCCTTGCCTGGAACTGTGTTTGTGTATGTTTTCTCCAGGTTTTCTTCTCACAATCCAAAAACATGCATTTAAATTTGATTTATTGAGCAGATACTTTTATTCAAAGTGATGTACAAGTCCCAGTTCCAATGCCTTTTTTGTGGGATATGCTAAAGACTTATGTGACCCAGTAGTGGATACGAATTAATGGAAAATGTATATGTAATATGACTTATATATATTCACAGACTGTGCAGTGCAACAAATACAGCTGACCAAACATTTGCACAGTTAAGTTGAAGAGACAGCTGTGAAGGTTATTTATGTTAAATTTTTTTGAAGATGTAAGCCAATGAAATTATTTTTTATGGACCTTGTCAAATACTTAACTAGTCTTAGTAATTAAAATAGTTTTACTGGTGTCATACTGTGGATAAACATGCTCCATCGCTAATGCTGTATTTTGAGTGCCTACATTTGAAATTATCCCAGTCCTAGACCTCCCTGATTCAGTTTACTAAGAAAATTTATGATTTGATCCCTAAATAGCATCAAAATCCACAACAAAAATTATCAGAAAAATTGACCACAGATGCTAACTTCATTATTTAGTAATTTTTCAAGAAATTATGAAAAATCACCAACATATATAGTGTAGATCTCTGAAATGGCTGGTACTGTTTATATTTGAAAACTTTGAAACCCTTGTGTAAGACAGGTAAAACTTCACCGCCATTTATTCTTTTCTTCTGTTATTTAAATTATACAAAATTGGGGGGGGCACAGAAGCTTAGTGGTTAGCACTGTTTTCTAATACCTCTGAGACCTGAGTTCCAGTCTCTGCCAGAGTTCCATGTGCCATTGTGGGGTTTCCTCTGGTTACTCCAGTCCACCCGCCCCCACCTCCAAAAAAAAATTTCTAAGGTTAATTGGAGTTATCGTGCTGCCCATAGGTGTGCATGTGTACATGAGTACATTAATGGTGTGTGAGAGTGTCCTGTAATGAGTTGGTGACCCATCCTGGGTTGTTTTCTGCCTTGCACCTGTAGCCTCCCCACAACCCTGAATAGGTTAAAGAAGATAATATATAAACTTATTACACGGCTCTCTGGAATGCTTGATTCTGATTGGTCAGTTGAGACATTTGCAGGTTCGTTATTTTCA
>JAODLC010000028.1:6531652-6552618 GCA_026781145.1 Hippopotamyrus pictus | reverse complement strand
TATTCGGGAGAAATAGCAGATTACGCATCGGAACTGCCTGGGATACAAACGTCATGCGTGTAACTAAACTCTTCAGCGAATAAGGGCAAAGGTGTGTCGTCACGGAGGCAGTTCCAGTTTGTGTAGCCAGGTGAGAGATCGCAATGCATCTAACCGGAATGCATTGCATCAGGATCAGAATGCGTTGCTTTAAGCCAGCGCCATAAGCAAGTCGAACGCTCCCAATAACCGCACTGGGGAAACAAACTGAAACACGGACTTAATATAGAGGACTAATGACAACAACCAGAAACAGCTGATCACATATGGATCCCACACAAGGTTAACGAGGGGGCATGGCACACGGAAGGAGTGGACGATCGGGGCAGGACAGGGGTAATGTATGGCAAGCCGTTTTAACATTTAATCAAGTCACACTCCTATCTGTAATTACATTTTAGATATACATAATATTATTTCTCCTAGTCAAAATTATATTCGTACTAGTCAGAATGGCAATTACAGATATCCACAATTGCATTCTTACTAGTAGAAAATGTATTTCAAGATATCTAAAACTTTATTTCTCCTAGTCACAATTCTATTTAAGATATCTTTAAATCTTTACAAAGTATAAGTGGCCATTTTAACATTTAATCGCTAGACTGGATATGCATTGCAGATAGCCGTAATTCAATTTTTCCTAGTCAAAAAGAGCATTTCAGATATCCACAATGACATTCTTCCTATCCACAATTGTCATTTCAGATATCCACAACGTCATGCTTCCTAGGAGAAATTACGTCACTTTTGCCATTCATGTCTATTGGGCTTTCAGTTTCAGATATCCACAATTACATTTCAGATATCTAGAATTAACATTCTGGATATCCAAAATTGAATTCTTACTAGGAAAAACTCCCATTTCAGATATCTACAATCCAATTGTTACTAGTCATAATTTTAATTTCAGATATCCGAAAGGAAAAAAAAAACATTCCAGATATATATAATGTAATTTTGAATATCCAAAAATACATTGTGAATAGTAAAAATGTTATTACAGATATCCACAATTCATATTATGACTAGTAAAAATGCAATTGCAGATATCTACAATTAGAATTACACCTAGGAACAATGCAATTGTAGATATCTACAATTGTATTGTGGATGTCTGTTGAAGAGTAGATAAGACGCTGTTTTAACATAAAAACGATCCATTTACTATCCACAATTACATTTTAGATATACAGAATATCATTTCAACTATTATCAGACTTCTTCATTACATCTATTTAAAATTTGCTCCCACCCACACAAAGTACCTTTGATTGTGGACGCTTCTCCCAGTTATGTGGGAGTTGCGGTTCTCACCCCTATGTGCCACCATGAAGTGTGTCACTTCAATGTTCTCCAAGCCCTTGTCTGAGCGCACTCGAGAGGGGAGTCCAAATTTCTGAACTGCTCCAATAAAACTGTCAAGAACCGTCAATGCCCGGTTGTTTGTTGCTGCACTCAGGTAAACAATTAAGCGGCTAAAGCCGTCGATGCCTCCATGAATAACAAACCTCCACGTAAATAAAAGACACACAAATTAAAACTAATTTTATGATTCCCTATCTTTCACATCTATCCTCCCATGTCTGGATTTTTTCCAGCATTCAAATTATTCAGTGGCCATCCAAAGTAAATTTCTTGTCACCTGAGCAAATTCAGACAACAATTTTCTTTTAAAATCCCCTTCAAAGCTATTTTTCTTTCAATATAATTATTGGTATATTACGTTGTACACTTACAAAATTAAGCACTCCAAAAGTTTGTGCTAGACAACATGGTGGGGATCTTCAAATAAAAAAAAAAAAAAGATGCATAACCTTTATGGTAGAAACTATTTACTTAACCCTGAACATCTAACAGCACTGTATTAACACATTGTGACTGTAACAGTTAGGAGTCTGTGATTAGAAAGAAAAAAAAAAATTGTTTTCTCTTCCTTAAGTATGAGTTTTCTTAAGTCGTTGAGGGCAAACATGTTTACTTAAATTAAGGTAAAAGAGGCCTGGTTATTTTTCTACAGATAGCATGAAAAAAATATTTTAAATAAAAATGGAAAGGTCTGTACGTCATGAACGTTCAGTCTTTTAAGCCCCTCGTTCTATTTTATTTGTTTTTGATGTAAACACTAAATGGATTAAGTTCAATTAAGAATATGTGATTATATATTAAACCAGCTTTGCAGATGTGGATGACCTACTGCCCAAAATCAAGAAATACAATGTCTCACTCCCAATACCTTATTAACTTATGGTTTCCATCTATATGTCACATTGCATTCAGTCCCAAGACAGAGTATTGATGGCGATGATGTGTGCTTATTGATAACGCTCTCAGTTGAATCCCCAATGGATCTACTCTTCGCACAGACTCACGCACCCTTCAACCTATAAAGAAAAAAAGGCAAAAAAAGAGAGCGAAAATTTAAATAAAAATTACTGTAGGCATCAATTAGAACTAGATTTTTATGTTTGTAATTAAAAATTAAATTCTACACATTCTGGTATTTCAGCATATTTTATCATTATAACCAAAACCTCTAATAAGAAACAAGTCAATACAAGATTAAAAAAAAACTCAACATATTGTAGTTCAAAAAATAATTTTTCAGTGTTTAAACTCTAAATATTATAAAGTTGTTCTTACTTTGAATATGAAGACCTTGTGACCGAAGATGACCATGTATAATCCTGTACCCAGCGTTTGGACAATTTCTTTGTATTTCAGCCACAATGTTGTCCAATACATCATCATTGACATCGGAGTACAAATCTTTGGCTCTTTGGGGGGAAAAAGATATTTATTAATGGTCAAGATATTTCAACTAGCAGCATATATTTTTGTATATGGCAAAAAATAAAAGCATAAATACCTAAACAATCAAATCATTCCTTTAAAAACAATTCTTACGAAAAATAACCAGTTTTATTATAGTAAAACCATGTTTTTTGGTGTACTGATCACCATTTGTATAACCACAGAAATACCTTAAAGTATGATTTTTGCAGAAAAATCATGGTTGTGGTTACCATGGCAATAGCCATGTTTTTTCCCCTAATAAAACCAGGGTTAATTTTCTTGGATAAGTCTTTTGGCCTGGAGCGCCAAATGTAGGTGCCATATGTATGCTTTATATTGGACGTATTTATATTTGTTATATATAAAGTGTCATATATTCCAAATGCATTTATGAAAACTGTATGTACCTTAATCCATGCTGTTCCAGTCTTCTATGGATGGTTCGCTCAGATACTCCAAGCAGGCGCGCAAGCTGGAGACATGAGTAACCACACACAACGTACAGTAGTACTGAATCATGTCTAGTGGTATGTCTATCAAAGGACGTCCTGGTCCTTTAGTTGTTCTGTCCCTTACAAGAAGCCTGTCAGCCACTTCACTCAGATTGGCGAAGACAACATTACTGATGTTGTTGTTCGTCAGGGCGACAAACTCATTTAATCTGTCCAAAATTAAATGAGTTTTGAGCAATAGAAAATCTGCAGAGTATGAACAATTGTCAACTTGCTGCGCTAGCATCATAAGTTCCTCCACAATTTCACTGGTCACCTCCATTGCTCAAATTTCCCCCTCTTGGTCGACGACTGTGAGTGACGTCACTCCCCATACAATCACGCCCCACAGTATAGACCCACCCCTGACCCTTGTAAGACATGGGAAATGCAATTGCAAATGGACTTTGCTTTTTCATTTGAAATGTGGCAGTGTTCATTCGCGAAAGTGAAAAAGCAAATGGTAATGCAAAATTTGCAATTGCATTTGAATTATGACACTTTATGCATCCACATATGGAAAACGCAATTGCAAATGCAATTTGCAATTCCTTTTGAAAAATGTCCGGGATTTCCCTCCATAGCACACGGTTCAACTTCTGATATTCAGATCGAGTTCTAGCTCAAACTGATTTGTTCGAATTTCAAGAAATTCGGGTTCTAGTGAGTTCGAGAACCAAGGTACCACTGTATTGATGAATATTCGGCTGGATATGAAAGTGCTTCACTGATTATAACTGCAAATTTGTCTAAGAATGAAATATATATATTAATAATCTAATAAAACATGCAGGTTATACTATCATGCTAAAGGCAAATGATTTTTCAACAGTAATAAGAACACACCTTTAAAAAAACCATTTGCAAATGCTGCAGCAGTAAGGGTAAAGTACAAAACATTGCTATCGAGCAGAATATATGCAATGGGAATAACCTTGAGCTCAACGCCCTGAAGACAGTGGAGATGACTATGGACTTCAGGAAAAGCTCTGCCCCACCTCTACCCGTCTTTCTGCTCGGCTCACCAGTCACCACTGTGGAGTACTTCAGCTTCCTGGGCACCATGATCAGCAAGGACCTTAAGTGGGAGATGAACGTTCATTCTCTCACAAAAAAAGCCCAACAGAGAATGTTATTCCTGAGGCAGCTGAAGAAGTTCAGTCTGCCAAAGACTTTGATGGTGCACTTCTACACTGCCATCATTGAGTCCATTCTCAAGGACAAGAGCAGACTACAGCGCATTATCCACTCTGCTAGGAAGACAATCGGCTGCAACCTTCCACCTTTACAAGACCTATACGAGTCCAGGGCTCTGAAAAGAGCAGGAAGGATTATGGCTGACTCCTCTCACCCTGGTCACAAACTCCTTCGGACTCTCCCCTCTGGCAGAAGGTTGCGGTCCATTGGGACCAAAACACCACGTCATAGGAACAGTTTCTTCCCCACCGCGGCCCGCCTCATCAATAAGGCCAGGAACACTCACTCAGATTCCATTTCTCCATCCTAGCACAAGCATGCACTGTCTTACATATGTATATATTTCCACTGCTGTATCATATTCCACATACACTATTTATATTAGTACCTGAACATACTCCATGTACATATATAGTTATATATTAACCTCCTACACACACACACACACACTGAAAAAAAGTTTACTTTAAAATACAAAAACTGAGAAATCACATGTACATAAGTATTCACAGCAATTTGACAGCAATTACAGCCACTAGTCCTTTTGAATATGATGCCACAAGCTTGGCACACCTATCCTTGAGCAGTTTCGCCCATTCCTCTTTGCAGCACCTCTCAAGCTCCATCAGGTTGGATGGGAAGTGTCGGTGCACACAGTAATTTTAAGATCTCTCCAGAGATGTTCAATCAGATTCAAGTCTGGGCTCTGGCTGGGCCACTCAAGGACATTCACAGAGTTGTCCTGAAGCCACTCCACTCCTTTGATATCTTGGCTGTGTGCTTAGGGTTGATGTCCTGCTGAAAGATGAACCGTCACCCCAGTCTGAGGTCAAGAGCACTTTGGAGCAGGTTTTCATCCAGGATGTTTCTGTACATTGCTGCACTCTATCCCGACTAGTCTCCCAGCTCCTGCCACTGAAAAACAACCCCACAGCATGATACTGCCACCACCATGCTTCACTGTAGGGATGGTATTGGCCTGGTGATGAGCGGTGCCTGGTTTCCTCCAAACGTGACGCCTGCCATTCACACCAAAGAGTTTAATCTTTGTCTCCTCAGACCAGAGAATTTTGATTCTCTTGGTCTGAGAGTCCTTCAGGTGCCTTTTGGCAAATTCCAGGCGGCTGCCATGTGCTTTTTACTAAGGAGTGGCTTCCGTCTGGCTAGTCTACCATACAGGCCTGATTGTTGGATTGCTGCAGAGATGGTTGTCCTTCGGGAAGTTTCTCCTCTTTACAAAGAGGACCTCTGGAGCTCTGACAGAGTGACCATCAGGTTCTTGGTCACCTCCCTGACTAAGGCCCTTCTCCCCCGATCGCTCAGTTTAGATGGCCGGCCAGCTCTAGGAAGAGTCCTGGTGGTTTCATACTTCTTCTACTTATGGATGATGGAGGCCACTGGGACTTGAAGCAAAGCAGCAGAAATTTTTCTGTAACCTTCCCCAGATTTGTGCCTTGAGACAATCCTGTCTCAGAGGTCTACAGACAATTCCTTTGACTTGCCTGGTTTGTGCTCTGACATGCACTGTCAACTGTGGGACCATATACAGTATAGACAGGTGTGTGCCTTTCCAAATCATGTCCAATCAACTGAATTTACCACAGGTGAACTCCAATTAAGCTGCAGAAACATCTCAAGGATGATCAGTGAAAACAGGATGCACCTGAGCTCAATTTTGAGCTTCATGGCAAAGGCATAAATACTTATGTACATGTGATTTCTCAGTTTTTTTTTAATTTTTTTAATAAATTTGCAAAAATCTCAAACTTTTTTTACATTGTCATTATGGGGTGTTGTGTGTAGAATTTTGAGGAAAAAATGAATTTAATCCATTTTGAATTAAGGCTGTAACATAACAAAATGTGGAAAAAGTGATGCACTGTATAGCTCATTTTAGCTAAAGCTGAATTTATACAGTGCAGTGCATTGAGTGTTTTTTGCTGATTAAAGCTGATTTGGTTTAACCATTAGTCGTACACAAATGGTATTTCTGTGTGTAGTGAAAAGTATTAAGGTTTTGTATTTTAAATCAATTGCTGTAAGACACAGACACACAATCTGCAAGGCCATTTTTTTGAAGTAGTACACTGGAGATCATAAATGAGCCAATTCCATAATTTCATTATAGCTTCTTATACACACTTATTTGCCAATGATACCACTTTGAACTTAATTTTATTTCTGTGCCTTGTGAGAATTAATCAGTTCTGTTGAATTCCAACTCTTCAGTTAACAAACATGCTTACTATATTGTATAACTGAAACTATATGTAGAATAAGTATAGAGGAAATTAACTTTTAGCCATTGTATAAACTGCAACAATCCTTCCTAACTGCAGTATTATCACCCAAAGAGAAAGTCAGAATTTCACTGTGCTTTATGGGTACAACATAGGTAATAATGAAAGCTTTTTGGAGCATTCTGCCAATGGTTTTCAGAAAGCTAACTATGCATCTGTCGTTACTGTGTTATTCAGTTGTTAATGCATCTCATTGTAATCAAATCGGGTGACTTTCCTGTAACAAAAAAAAAATCACAACTTTCAGATGTTTTCCCAGTTCAAATGTATCTTTCTTGCATATTAGATTATTAGGTCCAGTTCTCAAAATTTGTACATATTTATGTTACATAGAATACCAAAACAACGTGTAAACAAATGAAACCATTCACAAACTTCACATTTTTATAACATACAAGCATTCTTAAAGCATAAGCCAACAGGAAGCTACTTAAGAACACAGTGTTTAGCATGCAGTGTTTGAGGGAGAAAGTGCCTTCACATAAACACCTGGTAGTGTAGGTGACTGAAGAAATGAGCAAATGGCTTAAAATCCTGGTTTTATCAGTTTAAATGAAATACTGTCACTCACATTGATAGATAACAGGGTTAGTTCACTTGAAAAGACATTCACTGAAGATGTATTGCACTTTCAAATTGTTGGGTTTTTTCACTCAGATCAAGTTTTCAGGATTCATAGAAAATGTCAAGACAAGTACATGTCCAATATGTGTGTATTCAATATATTTCATATTGGATGCAATATTAAGCAATTTTATATAAATTCTCACAATTTTTTCTTTTAATTCCATTAAACATTACATTGAACATAAGCAAAAGCTATTGTCATAGGCTCACATTTACACATCTCCAGAATGACATCTTAAATTCTTTACTTAGGGTTTGATTCTCCCATGCACATAAGTCAAAAAAGTGTGTAGCTCCACTCTTTTTTTCACTTAAGCGTATTCTCCCATTCTCCGCTTGTGTGAGGTTTAAGTGCACTTAGGCTAGATATGCATTTTGGGCAGAGAAACACCAAAATATGGGTGTCACATATAAATTACCCTTAGGCACATTCTGCCACTGACTAAGTGCTTTTTTCACTATTTACTCTGGAGGTCTACATTTAATCATGTGCCTCTACTTGGCCAAATGCAATATTGCAGTGTTCAGAAAGCTAAACATGTAACAAAAATAAACTTTTGACATACATTTAGAAATAAATGTTACAATCCATAACGCATGTATATAATTCATATGGTTAAGAATCATATAACACAATGGTATAAAGAACAAATATATTACTATTAGGCTAGATTTAAGTGACATCTGTCTTGGCAACATGTCTAGTAGGCGAATCAAATAGGCTGAAAGACTTTTGGATTAATAATTATTGTTTGATTAAAATGAGCAAAAAAACAGGTTCCACGGAAGTAGTTGAAGACCTCAATCCTGGGTCACACTGAATGTACTTAAGCTCCTGCAAGGTTGGGATGGTTGGAGAATGGTGCAAAGATAGGCAACCAAGAAAATTCCAAAGTTATTTCGATGTACTTCAACTAACCGTCATTCAATGTGTTGTATGTTTGTAGGTGGATCATGAAACGCTCAATTTAATCCAATTTGAGACACGATTTGTCACTGTAGCATTTAATTCTTTGGAGAAATTCTCATGTTTGTGAGAGTGACCAAATACAGGCATAGTATTGCTACCACAATGCTTACATTTTCAGAATAAAAAAGTTTCTTCAGATTTCAATTACATTCGCAATGTAAATTAAACAGTCCATGTTTTGCTTGTTGCCAGAATCATTGCAGGTGTAACCCCCCTTTTCTAGACTTGCAAGGTCACACCTTCTGTTTTGGCTTATGTGCAGTTGGCACAACCACGCTGATGAAGGGAGAATATGCATAAAACTAAAGCACATAACTTTTTAAGCACTTTTTTTTGACTTATGCTCCTGATGAGAGAATAGACCCTTTTATTGTGTAACAGCAATCACTATATACCAACACAGAATCTTGCCTAAAATCAAGTACACTGCATTTCCTAGATTCAGTCTTGGCTTTCTGAATGGTGAAAGAAAATCTAAAATGAAATGCATAAATTTTACACTAAATAATAAATCATCATATTTTTTAAATTATTATTTGAGGATCACACTTTGATGGATGGGATTTTGCAAGTGTCAGGATGTCTGATTTTTTAATTTTTTAAAGTCTCAGCTGTTTTGTAATGTGTGCAAATTAATCACATCCCATCATAACATGTATGATTTCCCATCAAAGAATAATCCTGCATTTTAGATGTAAATGTTCCACCCCTGCTCTTTCCAGCATGCTGCTTTGTGATCCAAATGCAAAAAATATTTCACTCCAAGCAATCACTCAGTTTCGCTTCCTTTTTTGTTCTTCGGTAGTGTCAGCCTGGGGTCTGGGGAAGGCATGGTGGTACAGATGTCTGTGATTAGCAGCAGCACTGTAAAGCTTGTAAAGAGCCTGTGGGAAAGGAAAGGCCTACAGAACTGGTCCTCATCAGATGAACAGATTATTGTACATATAAAAGCCACCCCATCCCTTCTTACCTCATTTGTGCTTCCCTTTGGGACAACAGAAGAAAAGAGAACAGTATGTTAAAATCAGTATAGCATACTGTCCTTAGTATGTCTCAGAACAACCAGGAGATACTACCGTGGCCAAAATTGTTTGAGTGACACAAGTACTGGTTTTCACAAAGTTTGCTGCTTGTAAGATTTTTGTGTTTGTAGTGTTTGTAGATTTTTTTTGTTTCTGTGGTATACTGAAATATAATTAGAAGCATTTCATAAATGTCAAAGGCTTTTATTGACAGTTACATTAAGTTTACCCAAAGAGTCAATATTTATTTCAAGACCTCTGCAATTCGTCCTGGCATGCTGTCAGTCAACTTCTTGGCCAAATCCTGACTGATGGCAGCCCATTCTTGCATAATCAATGCCTGGAGTTTGTCAGAATTAGTGGGTCTTTGTTTATCCACCTGCCTCTTCAGGATTCACCCCAAAACTTCAATGGGATTAAGGTCTGGGAAGTTTCCTGGCCATGGACCCAAAATGTCGATGTTTTGTTCCCTGAGCCACTTAGTTATCACTTTTGCCTTAAGCATGGTGCTCCATCATGCTGGAAAAGGCATTGTTTGTCACCAAATGGTTCTTGGTTGGTTGGGAGAAGGTTCTCTTGGAGGATGTTTTGGTACCATTCTTTATTCATGGCTGTGTCCTTAGGCAAAATTGTGAGCCCACTCCCTTGGCTGAGAAGCAGCCCTACACATGAAATGGTCCTAGGGTGCTTTACTGTTGGCATGACACAAGACTGATGGTAGTGCTCACCTTTTCCTATGCAGTCAATCTTTTTTCCGGATCCTCCAAACAATCGGAAAGGGAATTCATTAGAGAAAATTACTTTACCCCAGTTCTCAGCAGTCCAGTCGCTGTACCTTTTGCAGAATATCAGTCTGTCCCTGATGTATTTCTTGGAGAGAAGTCTTCATCTCATTGTGCATGCAGATGCACACACACCTGTCTGCTGCAATTCCTGAGCAAGCTCTGCATTGATGGTCCCCCGATCCCGCAGCTAAATCAATTTTAGGAGACGGTCCTGGCACTTGCTGGTCTTTCTTGGGCGCCCTGAAGCCTTCTTCACAAGAACTGAAACTCTCTCCTTGAAGTTCTTGATGATCCGATAAATAGTTGAGCAATGATGAATGCACGTTTCCTTGCAGAAAACCATGGTTAACAGAGGAACAAATGTTTTTTTTGGGATTAACAATTTTCATGGCAAAGATCAGGACTTTGCGATTAATTGCAATTCATCTGATCACTCTTTATGGTATAAACAAAAGTTGCCATCATAAAAACTGAAGCAGCAGACAGTGAAAATTAATATTTGTGTCATTCTCAAAATTTTTGGCCAAAGCTGTATATCTCTATCTGTATACCCAATAAGCGAAAGATATAGACCACCCTGAATCTAATTCTAATGGTCTAGAATCCCATAGGGTTATGAACAAACTAGATTTTTGATGAAATTGATTTTTCTGACTGCTCAGATCAAGTAACTTTGTACATACTGTACTACAAAAAATATACAATGCATGGAATAAATGTAGCGAACCCTTGGGTCATCATATAAACTGTGGCAAACAAAAAGTGGCCCATACTTAGGAAAATTATGGATGACATTTCACTGTCTCATTTAGGAGGTACAGCATATGTTACACTAAAGGTATTTGACTGTACTGGGAATTCTGCCATGAGAGGTTAGTAAGGCAGTTATGGATTAGTAGTGTGTTGTTACCTGGTCCCAGAGGGCTCCTGCTACCTGGTCAATAACAGCACCAAGCTCACGGTATTCCCCAGAGTACCGGATGTAGGCCCAGGTGCAGAGTGTGATCAGTGCCAAGCCTAGAATCATGTTACAAACACTGGCAATGATATCCACACCAACAAAGCCAGTCACCCCGGCTATCACATACATGACAAAGATGACAACAAAGAGAGTGGCAGGGGTTCGAGCAGCGTGAAAGATGTTCTTAGAGTCGTTGTGCTTGATATACTGAATGAAGACCTCGTCCACCTCTGCCTCCAGCTGCTGCAAGTAACGGCGACTGAACTCCTCCCCACCCATCTTCTTCACTCCTTTAAAGAGCTGTAGTGCCTCCTCCCGGATCTCTCCATGGCGAGCCTGTAGTTCATTAGGGGCTAGGAAGGGTCGGTCGCCTCCACATATCTGTATGAAAGACAGTGTTAGCCTCGTCTCTTACACCGCCATCCTTTGCAGTACTTATACATCTAAATTGTTGTACCAAAGTAATCATTTACGTCACATGATGTGTGTGTGTTGAAGTATAAATCAGTAATTAATTTATAAACTTGCTTTAGAATCACAATTTTAATACCATCTGACTCCTCTTACCCCTTCCATCTTTCTATTGTACAAGTCCTTAGCTGCTGCAACTGCTGCCAGGTTATTAGCTTCTGCTGTAGCCTGAACGACAAAGAAAATCAGAATACTAAAATAATTTTATAGATGAAAAACTGTTGACTGGGATTTTCAACTGGGTAAATAGTTTTGAGGTAACATCAATCATTTTCATGATTTTCTGACAATGCTTTAACAGTTGTACATGAAAATATGGAAAAAAAACTATTGGGAAAAAAAAACCACCTTGTGTCTATGAACATAAATGTTATGTGTCATAATTATTACACACCTGTAGCATTGATTTTGGATGAGGCAGTTCTTCTCCTTGATAAATCTTTATATATGCCTACAAAAAAGAAGCGTAATGATGTCACCCTACTATTTACAGAATATATATCATACAGTTATTGCTAATACAATTGTTAAATCATATTAAAATATTAATATAGAGCTATACGAGTTCCACATACAGCAGCAGTTTCAGATTGAACCACATGATATTCTGGCATTTGTCTTCAACTTGTCTGTACTATGAAGCTAACTTGGATAAATCACATGATGATATGTATAACTGACTCACTCTTGCCTCATATTAGAATAATTCATCTTACAAAAAATTATTTCAGAAACCTTGTTCCAGATAAATGATTAGATGGATATACTGTTTAAAAGTGTTTAAAATACTTATTTTAATTCACAACTGAGAGTATAATGCATATAACATTCATAAATATTTCGCTACTTAATCATTTAAACAATGAATATTCAAATAAATGTTTGTACAATTAAAGATCACTGTGTTTCTCATTTAAAGGAAAGAAATACAGAAACATTATAAGAAGTTAAAAAAGGGATCCAGCAGCTAATGTTGCTTGAAACCCTAATTACACAATTTGATGGAGTGTATGTGCATGGGGGGGGGTTATTTTCTCAGGTGGCTGTCATGTTTGTTTTTCTTCCAACATAAATATATGTTCAAATTTCAATCTTAATTTAATCAAATATTATGGAATATTTAATATTAGTTACAGTCACAAGTCTACTTGCTGGAAGCTAGGCTTATATTTTACTCATATTTTGCTGTAAATACTAAAAAAACAAAAAGAAAATACATTATTGAAAAGAAAAACAGTCAATAGCAGTGTTCAAGCAGCTTGGACATTGTTTCAAGGGGTACTCACTAAATATCACTGAACATCACTCAATAACATCTTTGCAGTTACCAGAGATGGGATGGTGGGTAGCTTTTCTTTTACTCACTTGTCCAGTGAGTCTCATTCAGTTTTTGAGATTATAGTCTGGAGATTAGGCAAGCCAAGTAATTCGTTTTATTTGTCCTTTACTTTCCTTCTTCAGTAGATAGTTCCTGAACAATCTTGAAGTATAACTTTGGTTGGTGTTATCTTTCTGAAGAACGAAGGACTGCCCAATCAGCCACAGAATGGCAACCCTATGTATATTCTATGACTGAGATTTTCCAGAGTTTGGTATCCCCAGACCATAATGCCAGCAAATCCATGCTTGACAATGGAAACTACCCATGAAAAACCCATGAATTCACCATGTCTGCATCTTATAAATACATGACATTTGTACCAGATATCTACTGATATATGAGATCCACCCATTAACACTGACATCATCTTCACTTTGACTTTGGTGATCCTTCACCATTGATGTCCACCAACGGCTCCTAGGGTTTCTGCCAGGGCTAGTATTGACTGCCTTGTGGTCACAGCTCTCATCTGATGTTGAGAAACTGGTTCATTCAGACATATCTCAATTTACTCAGCACATCTGAGGTGTTCTCTTGATTGTAGGAATTGTCTACGCAAGAACGATAGGAAACCACTATAAGATGTTCTTAAATTCACTTGCCCACAAATTACTATTCAGGGTCTACTCTAAAATAATCTTGTGTTCAATTACAGTGTTTGTTATAGAATTCATAGAAGTTCAATAACAACTAGGTACTTGGGTTCACATCTAGGAAGCTATTCTTCTCAGTCACATCCCTCAGAATATTTTCATAATTACTCATGTGAACACTGAATTCCCCAGTTTGACTACAGAATACTTATTGTACATCCTGTACAGCACTCATTCACATTACCCACTTCCCCCAATATGCACAAGCATCAGTCAGAGTTTTCCTCTTTACAATACATAGCATCATAAAGACTATTACAAGTCCACCAGAAAAAAAAAAATCCAGCTGTGTGATCTTCAGCCGGGCACTTAAGTATTTGTAAACCTGCCTCTGAAGCTTTTCACTTAGGGAATCTGCAGTAGGAGACTGACTACTCCTGATCAAGTAGTTTGGTCCCAGGCCTCATTGTATTTGTGGAGGTAAGGCTATCTAGCCATTACCTTTCTATCTCTTCACCAAACCAGGTCCTCTCCACGCCACAGAAGTAATATTCCTACAGTGGAACTTTCCCACTCATGCTTCATCCTTGATAGACATTGCATCTAGCTAACAATAATTGACACTTCATTGATCACCATAGGGAAACTCTCTTTACACCACATGCTCTCTCTACATGAGAGCAAGCTGGTCACAAAGGGCAGTCACGTGTTGCATCACCCAGAGGCTGGGGGTTAAGGGCCATGTTCAAGGACCCATAGATGTGCTGAGGCTGGGCTTGAACTGACAACCTTCTAATCACAGGCATAGAGGCTTAGCCCACTGAGCTACACTTAACATTCCAGGTTATAAGCCCACTAGATGCGATTCTGGGCTGAACCTAGCTGGTTACTGGCAGACATCATCCCCCATTTCAGACTCCATTCATGCATTTTGGTAACCTAAATCTGGGAATGGTGCACTCCTTTAACCAAAGCAAAGAGCTCTCATACAGGAACACAAGCCCACCACTATGGCATGGCCATAATCCATGAAGGGGAGCACAGAATATAAACATGTTGTATGAACAACACCATATCAAATAAACAAGGTATATAATTCTTTTACTAAAATGTTCTTTGCCTGTGTAATATTTGAAAATTTTCACACTGATGTGACATATAGCCTCACCTTGAAATATTCTAAAAGCCCACGACATGTTATGTTGTTTCCATTGATCTCTTTCACATCCAAGCTCTGTGGACTAAGAAGCCATGGGACCAGAATCTTCAGGTTGTTGATGAACTCCTTGTCAATCTCTAGGCCACAAATCAGGAAAAGACAGTATAATTTGCCAGACCATAGAGTAGTTGGAAATGGCCTTACTTTTCATTAATAATCCAATATAATACAATCTTTGTTTATAGTAATATCTAAAGTAATATCTAACAAAACAAAATCATACTTTATTGTTTCAATTAGTAAAATCCCTTTTATTTTGGGATTCAATGGGACCACTATTTCAATATTCTCACCTTTGAGTCTTCCATCGAAATGTGGGTTCGTGGCTACCTTGAGGCCAGGGTGGGGCATGAGGAAGCAGGAGATGTTGGTAAAGCAGGAGTGGATGTGTTTACGGACATTTTGTAATTCCTCATGCTGGTTCTCTGAAATCTATATATAAGGATATCATCAGTGGATTTTTTGTTATTTTATCATCACACACCATCATAATTCCAATTTACATTAGATGAGTGTAGTTCATCTTTTAGATTCCCTGGAATGATTACCTCACCTTCAGTCTCTTTTCCAGAAACTTCATACCTCCTTCATGTCCATAAGGAAATTCATAAGGAAAGCTCCAATCTCGAACCAGGAAGATCAGAGACTAAAAGACAGATCGATAGGTTATTTTGTTAAAAAATAAGGTGTAAAAAATAGAAGAGAGAGGAGCCTCTTTAAACCAGAAGAAATCAAATAAAAAATATAAGTCATCAAATGAAATTGAAAGGATAATATCCAAATAAAAACCAAGTTATTGAGATACCTGAAAAGGTTTTAGGAAAGTCTCTTCCATGGCTAGCCTGCCATATTCAGTGAAGAGCTAAAAGAAAAGTTTTGTCAGATGTAATTTTTGAAGTTTGCAGTACGATGTATAGAGCTAAGGTGTCTTCTAAATTAGGACCCTAACAAAAAACACACACATACAAATAGTACCTGTAAATGCTGGAGATCATCTTCCTGTACATTCTGAGAGATGTTGTAAACCTGGAGACCATGTAAGACATACACATTTTGAAGGCAAAATCCATTGCTGAGGATAATATTTTTATTTGCCAAGCCAATATCATTTACTTGTCTATCTAAATTATACTTCCTAATCATACAAGTTAAGGTAAATAGTAGGAAACCAACTGGCATATACCACACAGCTTTACAAATATTTCCATGATACCACATTATGTGCATGAAGTGTATATGTGTGCAAATATGGTGTTTTGACAGGCTAAAGTGGTGGTACCTGCATGGAGCTGATCATGGTGCTGAGGGCAAATACGGTGGCTGAATCCCTAAGAGTTGACTGGCTGTCAAATGTACCCTGAGTATCCATCAGTAGCACTGCCACCTAGGGGAAGAGAAATAGCAGGACACATTTTCATTTTTACTGGTGGACATATTAGAACATCAGTTAGGATGTACTAACTCATTAAATTGCTAAATCTCAGCATGATCTAATTAATCACCACCTTTTGACCATCTGCCTTATCCACCAGAAACACTTCACTCCAGATTTGGATACCCGTAGTTTCCCTCTCAGAACCACCTCTCCAGGAAAAACCAGTCAAAGGCTCCCCAGGATCTCCCAGCCAGTCATCAAAGTCCTATACGAGCAGAAAAGTCTGGTCAAAGATGTCTGTACATGTACAGTATAACACACCTTTAAAAATCCCATTAACACAGCCAACACAGGCTAATCATATACACTGTGCGCAGAGTAATTAGGCAAGTACTATTGCTGGACACATTTTTTAGCAAAGTTGGGCAAACTTACAAAAGTGAATTCAGAAGTTTTCTTTTGCTCTAACTTAATTTATTTAGATAGAAAATGTTACTGTACATTAGTCTGCCACAAACAAAGATGGAAGGAAAACTCTTATCACTGTGCACAAGTATTAGGCAATCAAAAACTAAGTGGATTTTTCTCTGTTCACCATCAACAGAAACATTTAAAAAGTATTAAGTATTCAGTCTATACAGTGGTACCACAGAACTCGAATTTAATCCGTTCAGAACTCCGGATCAAATCCTAAAAAGTTCGAATTGTGATCGAATTTTCCCCATAAGAAATAATTGAAAACCAGTTGTGGTACCTCAGTTCTCGAACTCATTAGAACTCAAATTTCTTAAAAGTCAAACCAATCAGTTTGAAAAAAAAATTACCTAGAGCTCGAATCTCAGAAGTCAAACTGTGAACGCCGACCTAAGATAACTTGTACGCGCAGGGAAATGAGTCACGTGGCACGTCTCTCAGCAGAAACAAAGGTTAAGCTTCAGTCTCAGCCTTGAATTAGCTGTGATAGCACCATGCATGTTTGCACTAACTGAATATATATATTTAGACAATAAAAATACATTTAGACAATGATAGACAGTAACAGTAATTATTATTATATAATAAAATACATTTAAAAATAAAGATTTCTTATTCACTGTTTTAATATTAATAATAAACCATTAATACGTTTAATTATAATAATATTGTTGTGCCGAGCGGGGACAGAACGGAGACGCTCAGCACAACAGTCAGGCGCAGACATCAGGGTATCGGGGAATACGGGGTTTAATTACAGGTAAGGCAGACAAAACGCAGACGGATAATACAATGACCGGACTGGGGAAACAAACTGAAACGCGGACGAAATACAGAGGACTAATGACAACAACCAGAAACAGCTGATCGCACGGGGACACATTGTTTGGATACATTTATTTTCTTACTTTACAAATTACTGCTTTTATAAATGTGCTTAGATGTGTTTAGTACAGTATATGCTCTTCTTGTTTTATCCGTTTCATTTTGTGTTTAAATGCTTAAGAAACACATTTCGGTGTAATTTTTTGGGGCCGCCACATTCTGAATTTTAAAACCAGGCATTTTTTTTTTTACCTTAATGTATTTTACTGGATGACTTTTACTCGAATGACATTTTGGGGTGGTATCTGTACTTTAGTTATGTATGAAGTACTTAAGTATGAAAATTGACTATTTTTCCCCACCACTGAATGAGACTACTAAATGTAGTTTGTTCTAATTTGTCTAAGAATGAGAAGCCCTAAGTGAAGACAATTTCCCTGATTCAGTTACACTAGAAATGAAATGTATTTTGTACCCCAGTCCAGCAGGAGCTTACCTGATTGTACATATAGCGTAGCATGAAGTCCAAAAGGAAGGACTTTCCCTTCCTGAAGGCTCCAGCCACAGAAATAGCCACCACCTCTCGTTCCCTTGTTTCCTCAGATAGTAGGATACGGCTTAATGCTGCTTCATCCAGCTCAAAGGAGTGGTCATCTTTAACAATCAGCACCTGGACTGGTTGGGCCCTGCCATCACATTCTTCTTCCTCTGAACTCCAGTCATACGCACTCTTGTCAAAGGCCCCAGCTGCAGGAATGAAGGTTTATTTTAAAGGTTACAAGCCTAAAGTTGGGGATATGTATACAATCATGATTATAAAACTTCTAAAATGCAGATATAAACAGCTACTAGACTGACATATTGAACAAGGCTTATCTTTGCTAACAAAACATTTTAAAAGAAACTTACAAAAATCATTTTCCCAAACCATAAAGAATAACAGTCATAGGGAAGATCTACAATGTAATACCTTTGAATTTGAATTGAATAGTTATAGAAGCAAGTCATACAAAATGCATTAAACAAACGATATAATAATTGCATAAATATTTCTTTAATCTTTCTCAAATACACTTAATTATTAATTAATTAATTATAGTCTGGTGCCCAATAAACTAGGGTTTCCCAACCTCCCATATTGGTCCACAGCCAAACATTCCATTAGGCTGCAGAATGCTCAGGGTTTTGCTGGATCTGTCGGTAACACATAAACCTACAGCTTGGAGTGCGTTAGTCCACTTATACCATGATTATAAAGCTGTTATGATTACTTGATTAAACTCGATTACTAAATTATTAAAAAGTATTGATTAAAACATGGGTGTCAAACTCCAGTCCTGGAGGGCCGGAAGCCTGCACATTTTTGGGTCTCCCTTCATTTATCACACCAGATTCAACTCATTGTGCTAATTATCACACAGCTTTTGAGCTGAATCATCTGAGGTGGAACAGGGAAAGAACTAAGCTATACAGGACTCCGGCCCTCCAGGATTGAAGTTTGACACCCCTGGATTAAAATTTTCGTTCTTGATTACTTGGCAAAATGGTGGCAGGAAGACAGTGTGGAGTCCAAGGCCCAAACCCAAGTCCCCCTAAGACCTGAGCCATGAACCCTCACAGACTTAACTGATGTCACCTGGTAACTCTGACTGTGTGCAAAAGGCCTCAAAATGGTATAAATAGGAATAGGACAGCAAATTGCGACATATCACGTTACCTTGACTATAGAAAAACATGTTGCTTACTATTGCTGGTTTAGGACTTATTATTTTAAGATTTGCACTTTATTCAAGGCCAAGGCACTTAAGGGACTGCCTGCCTAATTTGAACGTTTTCCAGGCTGTTGCCTTACAGGGTGGATGAGACGTAATTGTCAAATAATCAAGTTACTTTTTTTGACAAAGGAGCATCATTAAGCAATACCCAAAAGAAATGGTTACAGTTGGATATTTGGATTGCGCTAATGAGCGAAAGTATCAGTTTTTAAGCACTTTACATTTACATTTAAAATGAATGAATATGCAGCCATCTGTCAGTATTGCAAAGCAGAACTTAAACATCAGCACAGCATGACTGCAATGGAAATATATCTTAAAAGAAGACATTCAGGTTTGATTGACTCAGTTAACTAAGAGGTTTGCGATAGATATGTGTCATTGAGCCTCCCGAATTACCATAGCTGGTCTTTTGTCATCACTTTGACTTCAGGTCAGTTTGGTTAACTTTCTACAATTCCTGTATGTCAAAATATTCGCTGCTATTGTTTAGGCACATTGTCTTACATAATATGGCACATAATAACCATATAATATTATTATTTGTGAACTTAAGGCTGAACAATATTGGAAAAAGTACATGTAACAGCAAATAATGTACAACCCCAATTCCAATGAAGTTGGGACGTTGTGCAAATTGTAAATAAAAACAAAATGCAATGAAATCTCATAAACTGATATTTTATTCACAACAAAACATATAAAACATGTAAAATGTTTAAAGTGAGACATTTTGCTATTTAGTGAAAAATATTGGCTCATTTTGAATTTCATGACAGCAACATGTCTCAAAAAAGTTAGGACAGGGGCAATGGGAGGCTGGAAAAGTTACAAGTTACAAAAACCCAACAGTTGGAAGATTAGGTCAATTGGCAACTGGTCAGTACCATGACTGGGTATAAAAAGAGCGTCTTAGAGTTGCAGTGTCTTTCAGAAGTAAAGATGGACAGAGGATCACCAATCCCCCTAATACTGCATCGACAAATAGTGGAGCAATTTCAGGAAAAAAGTTCCTCGGTGTAAAATTGCAAAGAGGTCGAAAATATCATCATCTACAGTACATAATATAATCAAAAGATTCAGAGAATCTGGAGAAATCTCTGTGTGTGAGGGACAAGTATTCTGGATGCCCATGATCTTTGGGCCCTTAGGCAGCACTGCCTCACAAACAGGCATGATTCTGCAATGGAAATCACTAAATGAGCTCAGGGATATTTCCAGAAAACGTTATCAGTGAACACAATTCGCCGTGCCATCCAAAGATGCCAGTTAAAACTATCATTCAAAGAAGAAGCTGTATTTGAACATGATCCAGAAGCGCTGATGTCTTCTCTGGGCCAAAGCTCATTTAAAATGGACTGTGGCTAAGTGGAAAACTGTTCTGTGGTTAGACGAATCTAAATTTTAATTTCTTTTTGGAATTCCAGGGATGCCGTATCATCCAGAATAAAGAGGAGAAGGACCACCCAGCGTGTTATCGGCGCTCAGTTCCAAAGCCAGCATCTCTGATGTATGGGGATGCATTAATACATACTGTATGGCATGGGCAGTTGCATATCTGGAAAGGCACCATCAATGCTGAAAGGTGTATCCAGGTTCTAGAGAAACATATGCTGCCATCCAGACGACATCTCTTTCAGGGAAGACCTTCCATTTTCCAACATG
>JAODLC010000028.1:6511219-6522046 GCA_026781145.1 Hippopotamyrus pictus | reverse complement strand
GAATTAATGGAAGTTAATAATTTTAATATGTTATATAAATATAAACGTCACAAAAATGTGGATTGTTAACAAAATATTTTATTTAAAAAAATACTGGTACAGCTTTAGCACAATTAAGCAGATAGGCCTATTGACTTTAAAGGAAAATAAGATATTTATCATTTGAAGCCATAAATGAACGCTTACCTGCACATTCACCATCATGGCCAGTTAATATCACTGTCCACATGTCTAGATACCACGCACTAAAACATAGCTAGGTTTTGTGCAACAATGACATATAATTTTAATATGCTTAATGTAATGGGTTTATTGAAATACTCACACACAATAACAACAACATTGCCATACATACTACTAGTAAACATGGTTTATACACATACGGAAGGAACTATATGAATTTATGTGCGACGATATTCACCTGCCTCCGCCCCGATTCCGTGATTACAGATGTGTTCTAATATTATTACTTAATAAAATTATCGCGTCGCTATTTTACGAATGTATCGCTCAGAACGAGCAAATGTTTTTCTGCATGACAATACTGCACATTATAACTAGGTACCCAAAAATGATCAAATGAAAACAGTGTATGGCCTACTCTGCGCATTCATGTTATGTTTTTTTACAGTCGCTCTCCAAACCAACGGAGGAGGTTCATATTTAAAATAAACGGAATAGTGTCACTCTGATTAAGTAAAACGTTCCGAGAAATCGCTCCCAATGATTTATAGTTGCGTCAGATATATTTGTGGCTATCACTGAACATGTGAGACAAACAGAAACAATATCCAAGAGGTACATATCACAATTACCTTTCGCTAAGAACAATGACGCTATATTTGCTCATTATAAAACGCTCACCCCAGCTATCCTTGTCTTTGCGGTTCCTAGCCATGGAGCTGCCAGGTATGTCAGACAATTATTGCGTGTGCTGCTTCGATTGAATAATATTCTAGTAAGCGAACACGAAGACGAAGGAAATCTCTCTCATTCAACGCTGAGAATGCTTTCTCAGGAAAAAAGAGGATGGATGGATGAAGCCTCATTCTCATCTCAGACACAGCCACGACGTGTAAATGCCACCAGGGGGAGTGATTCCCGTTATCTTCGAACACAACACCTACAAGTAGGTTTAAGCAAACCAATCTATTGAACTGGAAAGTTGCCCTGTTGATAGCTGGCGGCTGCATCAAATTACATATCTTGTAAATTCACTAGGGAAAGCAGATTTAAAATGAATATGCTTTTACAATATATTCATCTGATAAACCTTTTAATTTTTCCAGTTTATAACTTAGC
This sequence comes from Hippopotamyrus pictus, assembly GCA_026781145.1. Lineage (NCBI taxonomy): Eukaryota > Metazoa > Chordata > Actinopteri > Osteoglossiformes > Mormyridae > Hippopotamyrus > Hippopotamyrus pictus. The sequence goes on along the minus strand of JAODLC010000028.1, from coordinate 6,520,744 downwards.
TAACCACTTTAATCCTACTTAAATGGACGAATTTTATATGAAAAAATATGAAACATGGCCGTTTCAATGTTCACCCGCTTGTAACGAATGACATTTACTTTACGTTTAATGATCATACCCTTCACTAAAAGGGAATGCCGTGAACAGTCTAAAGTCATGAGAAATCAAAAACTTAATTCTTTCTAATAATATGGAATCGGGACAATCTGTGGTCCCTTTTCCCTATATCACACCATAGAGTTTTTATTATTATTTACTTTTCAAATAATTCCATAGATATAGATATGTATAGACAGGAAATGATATAACGGTCTACGAATCTTGAGGTGAAGTATACTTTTTTAAATTGGTTCTGTAAAATACCGTGTGTGCGGCTGACCTCGGGTAACCGAGGTGTAGTGGATGAGTTCCTTTTGTGCAAAACGTTTTGCACAGACATCTAGACGCTTGGTGACTTCTGGGTATTTCAGGCGCTCGTTTAAAATATTACGTAGATAGTGCAGTTAAACGTCGACTACTAAATATATTTGCAAAATATTAGTAGCTAATTCTGAACCATCAATATGTTTTCTATTTCTCAAAAATATTTGGCTTAGATATGTAAATGTTGCGTATTTTTAAGTATTAAGTATTCATAGTTACACTCTCTATAGCTAGCATAGCTAGCCTGTTACTAGTTAGCCGTCTGGTGAAATAGTTGACCAGCTACAACTTCAAATCATTAATCGCCAAGCTGTCCTATAGAAGGAAGCAACCTTTTAGTCAGGTAAGACGATAAAACTCGCAAAAATATAAACAGGCCAGTTTAATATTTCGTATTTTTATTCATTTGTGCCAAATGCGTAACTGGCTTGTTGAGTGTTGCCAAAAAGTGCTTGCTATGTGGACGGGCATTAACTATCAAAGTTAGCTAGCTAGAAACAATCGATTTCTCATTTCCCCCTTTATTTCAGGAATATTGTTGTGTTGTATAATCGTCGTATATATAAAATTGCAAATAGTGAGAGAATATTTCTTTCATATATTTTGAAGAACGCGAATACAGACATTTTACATTTTTGATATGTGGTTTGTCTATTAGACGTTTTCAAAACGACGTACTTTATGTTTATTTTTGTATATACGAACAAAAAATATTCTTACGAGTTGATTTCTTACCATAATTACTACTTTGTGTTTATTGACAATCGTTTTTTCCTCTTTCTTAACAGCAGGAAATGGGCCAGAAGCCATTTTTGGAAGTAAAAACTTTGCTTCTATAAAAAGGAAAGGAACTAGTTGCCTAGATGGTATAGACAGAAGATTTCTTTTCTGTAATGTTTTAATGTGAAAGATTGAACGGCATGGATGTGATCACCCGACCTAGCGGGGAAATTCAAAGGAGAAATCCACAGCATGATTTTGAGCTTATACAACGAGTTGGGAGCGGCACGTATGGGGACGTATATAAGGTATTTATTATGATGTTTCTCAATATTGCTTTTGTTGTCAGTTTATTTACAGAGAATGATTGCGTACTGGTAACTACCCGTAACTCCGTGGATCATCATTTAGGCACAAGTATTCACCCAAAGTATTTAAGCGTTTGATTAAAATAGCGTGTCAAACAATCCTATTGTTCACATTAAATTAATCTCACGTGATTTGCTGATTGTTTATTTCAGTGGAATGTCTTACACTTAATTTCATTATGGTAAATATACAGTACGTGTTCTCCGCTACCACGTGTGTGGATGACTAACTAGCAAAATAAACTGCTTTGTGACTGTTATCTTTAATGGTTCTGTGTAATGTATATTTACTTGAATATTTAAACTGCACTAGTCCGAATATTTTCTTTTGGTTTGCCAGCACTTGAGAAAGTAATGATTGACCTTGATGTAGAAAGCTACATCATTTTGTGTTGATACGTATCAGACATTTTAATATAAAGTTTAGATATTCATACGTATAAATGCATGAGAGTAGTTTCTGAAAGTTCTTTTAGACGTTTTATTAGAAATACCATAATAATTGATTTATCTGTAGCAAACCAAGCTTTTCAGATGAGCCTGAAACCATTGAAATTGTCTCACCAGCACAAAAGAGTAGAGAAAATGATTTGTATGTACTTCTAAACATGCTGCATAAGTGAGGTGTAGTTTCGGTTTCGAAAATGGGAGCCGATTCTTTAAAAAAGTAAAAACCTTTGTGAAAAGATCTATCCCAGAACCGTTTTCCTAGGCCAGCTCTTCTAGATCTTTACCTAGTACGGTATTACAAGAATATTTATACTGCATTAAAATATTGGATTGTTATGTACAGTACTGTGCAATAGTCTTAGGCAGTCACAGAAACTGATCTTCATAATCTCACGATAAGAAATTGATCTTCATGTTTATGTAAAACTATGATAGTACGTCTTTTGACGTGTCAGCTTAGCCATTTCAAAACCTCTCCTAAAATCACCAACGTATTTCCAGCACCTGTTTAATTCACCCATGTATTTTTTTCAGTCAATACCCCATTGAATTTATTTAACAAGTCAAGTTAATTAATTGAGCTAGTGGAGGAATTTAACTAATACATAAAATAGCTGGGGTGCCCCTACGGAGAGGTTTGGGAACCAAAGCGGAGTTTATCTAGCTGGCCAACAAAATATCTGTAACTTTTTTTCTGAGGAAATATGTGCTTACTACCAAGATAGATAGCCATAAACATTTTGATTGACCGGTTAATGTTGTTATAGCTGAGAGAAACAAGCTGGTGATTTCTGGCTGGACAAAAGAGCAGTTGCAGCTACCAGTTGCCTTGCCAGTTGTCTGAATGAAGGTCTCTGGTTAAATATACAGTTGCAGACTCACAGAATAACTTTATTAAATAATTACTTAAAATTTCATCAATATAAGGGTTCCTTGAAAATAGCATTCCTGGTAGAGTATGCAAGTTTCTTTTGTAAGAAAATTATAATGGAAAGGATCTCTGGATAATTATATACTAGAACTGTCAGAAGAACTAGCTGTCAGGTCTGTATCTGTTCTTTTTAAAAGATCTTTTCAGCTTGTATGAACTTTTTATGTGAACTCGTATGTGAGAATGTTGTGCTATGTGCCTCTCTAGCATGGGTGACCTTTTTTTTCCCCCTAGGTCCATTATTGTAACTCTGCCTACTGTCAGTCTGTGGAATTGACAGCTGGTTGTTTAGGTAATTGTTGTATGGAAAAGATGAATATAATGTGCCGTCAACACTAAAGTTAGCTGTTGTTTCTGTGGTTATGGATGGATTAACATTTTTTTTCTTGCTTCACTCTAACCTTTCTCAAGATTCTTTAAATCTTCATCTTCTGCTTTAAGTGTGGTGTCATCAGTATGTTGTTGGTTCAGCCCAACCTCTGTCATATGTCATGGATGTACAAACATAATGTAGTAATTTGTAATGGTGTAACTGTTCTGAAACCGCGATACAGACATTCATGATCTCTTGCCGCGATTCTGTATGTCGAAACCACAACATCTCAGCCCTAACGCCAACCCACTGCCACCACTGCAGGTGCATCCTGTTCAGCTCATCTTGCGTTACTAATATTACAAAATTCATTATTCATTTTACATTTAACATTATAACATGTCTTAATCACAAAATAATTATTGTATTTAAAGTAAGAGTGAGCTGAATATTGTATAAATATTACACATTACACCTATTTTATTGCCTTCCAACTGTGTGTCACGTGATTATTTTGGTTCAGTCATAATCCAGTGGTCACACCTGCAGTAAAAGGTAGGATATTTTCATTAGCTCAGGATAGATAATAACCCTCTTTAGTGTTACAAATTGCTGGTGATTCATAAAATCTTCAATGGGTTGTATTAAGCTGACATCATTGTCCAAAGTACTCATAAATGAAAACGAGGCAGTGGCCATTTTACCGGGGAACAAATAGCGATAGCAGCAAGAATGGGGGAAAAAAAAAGTTTCTTTTGTATACCTTTTGGTAGAGGTGGGTGATAAATCGATTTTATCGATTAATTCGAATTTACAGTTCAGGACGATGTGTTTTTATGAAAATCGATTTTGTTACTTATTTTACACCAACCGCCTAAAGCGGAACTAATGCGACGCACCGTTCTTCACGGGTAAATTAGCGCGGCACACCCAAACACTCTAGTGGATTCAGAAACAACATGGCAATGGTTCGGTTTTGCGCCGTCGGACACAGACAAACCAAGTCCTCGTTGCAAAGTCTGTTTAAAAACTGTTGCTACCAAAGGAAGCAGCACGACAAATTTATTCCAGAACCTAAAGCAGAGTATTAACATGCGTCTGGGGTGATTCGATCACAAGTGGACAGCACTAATTACACGCACCCAAAATGCATTGAGAACTCATTGAGTTCGGATCTCTCAGACCCCATTCTTATAGCAGTTTGAATGTGTGTCCCAGGCTGCATTGATGGACCGCCTGCTCAACTGCCATCCTCATGTGGGTGTTAGCAGAATGTACTCAAACACGTGAGTGGTATTTAACATGTGATTTATGCCAGAACGTCTGTCAGTGCAGAATTGGCCACTGTGCTGTAAACTGCACTGAATATCGAACTGTCACAACCTATTAACAAGAAACCTTGTCAAAAGTGCGCATCATTAATATTCCGTGCACTGCTGGAAAAATTGTGTAAGAAGTCATTTATTAAAGATGTTTTGGAATTTGCACAGATCTAGTACTGTCCCAAACGATTATTCTTTAAACTATCACTATCTGGTGATTATTTTTTCGATTATTCGACTAATCTAACAACTGATTTTTTGATTGATTTGAAGATAAATTTATTGATAAGCAATTTTCAAGTTAGTCATTTAACACAATTCACCCCCTTCCCCACACACAGAAATCTGAAATTCTCATTAACATTTCAATTTATTAAAACATTTCTTAAACATTAGAACATTAACAAAAAAGGCAAATCTTAAGATATTCAATAGGATTTCTGTTAAACTGAAGTTAATAATAATTTACTTAATTATTTCAGCACACCAGTTTGACTTTAATGTTGAAACAGATGCTAAAACATGGAATGTTTTCATAACTAGACCAACATGTTTTTAACAAACACTAGCAATGTTAGCTTATAGTTAAGCTTATAGTTACTTCTGTGAGCACGGAACGATTTAGGCTACAGAGTGTAAGAGTAGTCGTAAACAATAATTTGTCTCACTCTTACATGACAGAATAAATAAACAGAAAATATAAAACTGTAACGGCATCATTAATGTCAGCTAACGTCAGTAGAGGTGCAGAAAAGGTGTCATGACTGAAATAATCCCAAACTTTGGATTGTTTTTTTTTGCCCCGTTTATCTCAAGAGGCTCCAGAGCTCTGCTGGTAGATACAGCCATGTTGCCTCATGCACAGGGGGGCAGAGCGGGTGGCAAATTTCCTTTTTGTGCGGTGTTGAGAGAAGTGCTACATGATTGGCCAGTGCATGCCTTGCAAAATAGCGCGGCACTGCTGGCACCAGCAATATTAGATAAACTATATTGACCTTGCAAAATAGTGTGGCACTGCTGGCACCGGCGATATTAGACAAAACTACATTGGAATTCAGTCTATAATTGATATAGTTTTAACGGTGCCAGCAGTGAAACAATTAGTCAGCTTATTAGCGGAATAACTTTGTATGTTAAATGAAAACCATGCAGGTCCATTTAAAAAAAAAAATTGTAGCGCTCGAGTGGCAAAGAGATCATCAGGTGGACAGTAAAGTTCAGTTATTAGCAGTTATCATTGCGCGATTCTTAAAAGAACAGCGTTAACGTGCTCCCGAGGGGATGAAGTACTTTCCCTTACAATACGTTTAGCTTATCACTTAGTGCATTGCAGTTACAAAACATTTACGTAGTTTTACACAACGTGTCAACACAAAAATTCCACGTCGACGCATTTTTATAATCGTCAATTATGTTGAATAATCATCCGTATTTAATGCGAACTTTGATTAAACTTCCTTATTTATGTCAGAGCTGTTCCACGCTTCAATATTGGTGGACCATGCTGGTAAAAATTGTATGAACGTAAAATGAAAGCATGTAGCTAACAATGTATTTTCAGTAGAAAAAAAGTATGTCAGTAGAAACACATCCATTACATACATCCATTTAAATACATATAAATATAGCATAATTGTTCATATAGTTTTGTATTGGATTGTGCGGGGGCTTGAACTCCTGGTCAGAAATTCAGTCCCACTCCAGTGAAACAATTAACCTGTTCCTTGAAATCTTGACAAATTTTGAGATTCATTGGTTATGTTTAAAAGAAGAATTATTTTCATATGGCAACCAACATAATGCATTTGCACGTACATTTGTTCTCTTGACGAGGTATAAAACACATATACAACTTTATTGTGAAGTAGTTTGATTTTTTTAAAGTACAGTAAAACCTTGGTTTGCGAGTGTTTGGCATGACAAGCAAAAATTAATACATTTTAATTTGATTAAAGAGCGAGGTCTTGCAATACGAGTACGTATATGCTTTGTGTGCCGAGTGTCACATGATCTGAGCCGATAGTTCTTCTCTCAACATCCGCATTTTTTTTTTATTTGTGTCCAAGTGTAGGGACTTTTCTTTAGTAACTGTACTGGAACAATGGCCCTCATCAAGAAAAAGGTTGAAGAGGAAGGCGGTAAAAAGAAGGAGATGACATCCATAGTTTTTTGAGGCATGGAGAGGCTGTGAGTTCGGATGCTAAGGCAGCTGAGGCGTTCGCTGCCACGTTCCAGAAGCTCATGGTTTGTGAGTGTTACCTGCCGCAGCAAGTTTTTAAACTACGATGAGATGGGGCTTTTTTGGAAAAAGATGCCAGAGGACCTACATTACAGCAGAAGAGAATGCAATGCCTCATAAGCCCATAAAAGACTGTCATAAGCCCATAAAAGACTGTCTCACCCTCTTGTTGTGTGCTAATGCAAGCGGGGATTTCAAAGTCAAGCCCCTGCTTGTACAGTATATCATTCCGAGAATCCACGAGCCTTCAAGAAATGCAAGTTGCAGAAGAGCCAGTTAAACGTTATATGGAGGTCCAACAGCAAAGCTTGGGTCACTCTTATATTGTTCGTTGAGTGGATCAACGAGGTCTTCGGTCCTGCGGTGAAGAAATACCTTTTAGAAAAAAATCTGCCACTCAAAGTCTTGCTAGTTATGGATAATGCTCCTGCTCATCCTCCAGGCCTTGAGGATGACTTAATGGAGGAATTCAAGTTCATTAAGGTCAAGTTCCTTCCTCCCAACACCACTCCACTACTCCAGCCCATGGATCAGCAGGTAATTTCGAACTTTAAAAAGCTTTACACCAAAGCACTATTTCAGCAATGTTTCGAGGTGACTGAAGGAAAAAACCTTACCCTCCGAGAGTTTTGGAAAAATCATTTCCACATCGTGAACTGCCTCAAGATCATCGATAAAGCCTGGGATGGGGTCACCAAGAGAACCCTCAATTCTGCTTGGAGAAAACTGGTCTGATTATGTTCTTGGACATGACTTTGAGGGGTTTGCTCATGAACAGGACCTGCCAGTTGTCCATGAGATTGTGTCTTTGGGGAAGACCTTGGGACTGGAGGTGAACGAGGAAGATATTCAAGAGCTGGTGGAGGAACATGACCAGGAGCTGACCGCTGACGAACTGATGGATCTGCATCGTGAGCAACAGCAATAGGTTATTGAGATTTCGTCTGAGGAGGAGGAATCCCTCACTTCAAATGATTGGGGAGATGTGTAAAATGTGGGAAAGAGTGCAAAATTTTGTAGAAAAGCACCACCTGAATAAGGCTGTAGCAGTGCAAGCGATGAATTTGTTTAATGACAATGCAATGTCACATTTTTGCGAAATCCTCAAAATGAGGCAAAAGCAACAGTCATTAGATAGCTTCCTTATTAAAATCACACAAAATGAAAAAGATTCCGTTAGTTATACAAATTAACCTTCCTCTGCTCCTTCCTCTCGTCACCCTCACAGCAGCCACGACAGATTGACAGATTTTCAAAGGTAAAGTGCAGGTTAATTTGTTTAATGTATTTTTACTTTATGTTTTGACGTTATGTTTATGTTTATATTAATCATTTTTATATAAATATTTTTGGGTTGTGGAACGAATCATGAGTTTCCATTATTTCTTATGGGAAAATTCGCTTTGATATACGTGTGCTTTGAAGTCGGGTCCCTCCCAAGGTTTCTTCCTTCTCGGGAGTTTTTCCTTGCCACTGTCGAAAAATTACGTGTCTTCCGCCACTATGTTTCCCTGTTGTCGTCATTTCAGATATCTAGAATGGCGGTGCGATGTACATCCGGTAAAAATATATAAAAATATAAGCCAGCTAAATTATTGATGCCATACTGTTGCTATGACAGTTCTCTATAAACTCCTTATTACAAATAAATTAATAACTACATACATTTTAATAGAAAACTACTTGCACGGTAAAATATAAACGTTCTTTTTTTCGTCCGCCTCACGTTGCTGAATATATAGTTTTTGCTGTTAATGCAGCAGAACAGAAAGTGATCAGCATGATATGTTTAGCTCATCTGCACTGTTCAGCACAAATACAGACTCCAGTGCAATTAAATCAGTATTAGCCGGGTTTACTAGTTTTGCTCCAGTTTCATTTTTGATTTGGTCACCCAGAGGGTCTGCTGACAGACAGACAGCTAGCACGAGTAGCGTGTTTAGGGGCTGTCAGCTGTTCGCAGTCAGTGCATGAGACGGTCATTCATTCACAAAATGCATAATTTTGACTAGAGCATGTAAGTGGAGCTCATCGCTCACGGACCTGTACGCTCCTCCAGCCCCCTCTACTCACAGCCGCTTCGCTCATTATCGCCCCCCTCTCGGGTCAATTTTAATCGCGCTCCAAGGAAATCACTCACTGCTGTCTCCAGGAACGAAAGTTTTAGCCTTAACTTTAACCTGTCATCAATATAAATGAGCAGTCAAATCCACATTCAGGTATAAATGGTTTATTTCTGGGTCAGTCATGCTTCAGACACAGGGTGTGAGCTGGTCTGGTACAGCTCCGGTATACGAAAGTGGAGCAAGGTGACGCTAATTGTGGATAGTCAATGGACGACATCCTATCTACTCGTCAACAGATATACACAATACAATTGTGGATATCTGCAGTTGCATTGTTCCTAGGCATAATTCTAATTGTAGATATCTACAATTGCATTTTTACTAGTCATAATATGAATTGTGCAGTGGTTAGCACTGTTGCCTCACACCTCTGGGCCCCGGGTTCGAGTCTCCACCTGGGTCTCATGTGTGTGGAGTTTGCATGTTCTCCCTGTGTCGTCGTGGGGTTTCCTCCGGGTACTCCGGTTTCCCCCTACAGTCCAAAGACATGCTGAGGCTAATTGGAGTTCCTAATTTGCCCATAGGTATGCCTGTGTGAGTGAATGGTGTGTGAGTGTACCCTGCGATGGGCTGGCCCCCTGTCCAGGGTTGTTCCCTGCCTCGTGCCCGTTGCTTCCGGGATAGGCTCCGGAC
>JAODLC010000028.1:6471148-6483600 GCA_026781145.1 Hippopotamyrus pictus | reverse complement strand
TGTTCTGCAATCGGTTTATCGCTGCCAGCGTACATAGTGTACGTATTACTACGTCCCTATGTCGGCAGGAAATGGTCTGACAGTCAATCAAGCGGAGCGCTTACTAAAATGCACAACATTTTTACAGATTTTGGAACTCAGTGCACACATAAGGCGCACCGAATTTAAAGGCGCACTGTGGATTTTTGAGAAAATTAAAGGCTTTTAAGTGCGCCTTATAGTGCGCAAAATACGGTATATAATATGTGTGTGTGTATGTGTGTTAAACCAGATGATGCAGCTCTCTGGGTTAGAAGACTACTAGACATCCAGTGTTGGACGACAAAACATTTGCATATGGTCAACCCAGAAAAAACAGAAGTTATGTTAGTTGGACCTAAGGCTGCTTGAAATAAGTTTGACAACCTCAAACTTGGTGGTCTTCCTACTCAGCTTAGCACAGTGGTCACGAATCTTGGTGTCCTACTTTATTTCAGATCTATGTTTCTGGCAAGCACAGATGCCACAGGTAGTGGAGGCAGCAGGGTAGGCAAAATATCTTTTTTGGGGTCTCCAGGCAGCACACTCCAGGAGGGGTAGGGGAAATTAAAAAAATTGCATTAGCCATCGAGCCCCATCCCCATCCCCAGGCCTGGCTCTGGGGGGGGCCCCGGTGACCCGCGTCCGGGCAAGAGAAACCGTGGTTCCATTATTTTTTTCTTCATTGGGGTCCTGTGAGCCGCACTTCGTCTGGTTCCTCATCCAGGACCTGTTTACCTTGGGTGACCCTACCAGGGGCATAAAACCCCCGGCAACTTAGCTCCTGGGATCATTGGAACACGCAAACCCCTCCACCACGATTAGGTGTCGGCTCCAGGAGAGGTAAATCTCTATAGTACTATTTTAACAACAAAAGAAGGTTTGCATTGGCTCAAGCCAATTTTAGCTATCTTCCTCAAATGATTCTCTTATTTAAGTTGCCTAAGAAAGAGCTGCTTGTGCACTAATTCAACTCAACCCCCCCTGTGTAGCTTCTTGTTTAATACCTGCATCTTGTTTGAATGCAGTTTCTCACAGATTCTCTTTTCAACCCATTTTTGAAAGAGAGGTTTTAGAGGAATTGTTTCATTGGACCCCAAAAAGCCAGCTGGATCAGATGGGATTGTTCTGTTTTTATTTATTTACTTTTTCTTTATTTATTTAATTTCCTGTATAGTTATTAATATTGTTCCGAAAGCTGTTAATAACTAATGATTATATGCTAATGATACAATCCAGTATGCCACTGGTGACAAAAGTGACAAATGCATTAAAAACTGAAAACAAATAACGTTTAGATATTGCTTGTGCAGATCTATGACCTGTTATTGCAAACATTGTTGTAGGTGAAATATACCTATATATATATGACTAACCTATTATTACGTGAAGAATGTAGCCTGTTTTGACTGTTAAATGTTGAATGTAACCTATTTGTTGAGACTACAGGTTTGTCTTTATACCTGCAAATAAGCCTAGTCAAATGAAATGTATTTTCCTTTGCAAGTGGGAACAGGGCAAGACATAAAAGATCTGGATGGCAGTGGAGCAAATTTTTTTACTAAATATTTCTTTTACATTAAAAACCTGTAACAAAGCCATACAATAAATGAACTGTAAATGTCATGCAAGTCAACTGGGAACTCCACTGTGACATATATTTCTTAAAATAACCATTCTGACATAAATTTCTTAAAATATTTTGATGTACAATTTAATCATCTTTCACTTTGTAATCTTTTTTTCAATCTTTTACATGCTTGTGCACTGCAATTGTACAGACGCTTTGCATGCTCCTGTCTTGATAAAGCACAACAGATATGAATATTATGGTAGACAACAGGCATATTAAAATCACCCAAGGTCAAAATTCTTTCATTCAGGGTTGTTGTGATCTTGGAAATATAAAAGGCAAGCTATAACCTAGTAATATCACAAATGCATCATATTTTTGCAGTTGTACAATCAGTATGATAACCAATTCACCAAAACTTTGTGTTTATGTGAATGTGGAAGAAAACTAATATACCTGGAATAAATTCACTTGAAGACTAGGAGAGGTGTTAAAATGATTTTACTGTTGATATATTTAGAGAAATATGATCTGGAATAGCTATGTGAAGATCTAAATTATGATCTCATTCTTTGCAGGTGATGATTTTTCCATTATCCAACAAGAAATATTCATGGTGAAGGAATGCACCCACCAGAACATTGTGGCCTACTTTGGGAGCTACCTATGGTAATTCTGAACACTCACACTGCTAAAGAGATCCATAATCTTTTTGTGTATTTTCATATGAAAATGTTAAAATGGTTGTATAGTAGCAAAGAAAAAAATCTAATTGTAGTAAAAGACACAGTGGCTTGCAGACCAGAGATTTTATAAGATTCAATGCCTATCCCAACTCTGTGTGTGTTTTTCAGTTACTCCTGAGGATTGGATAGGCCTTCTTAATCCCTCTTAGTATGTTTTTTATTGTGAGTTTGAGCCTTTGAGCTTTACCACGCCACCTTTGCTGATGACACCATAGTAATTGGACTGATGTGCTTGTATAATTAATGTGCCCTCCACTATTATTTCAATTGCTTGCACATTTATGTATAATAGGGATGTATAATGATACAGGCAACTCGCGATTCGATACAATTTACGATTCTGAGTTCACAATACGATTTTCTCACGATTTTTTAACCGAATGAGCTGCTGACAAATTTATTCAAAAATATTCCTTTATTTATCTTTCTAAACTGTGCAAAACATGTCCTCTTCTTAACAGTGCGACTGAAATTGAATAAAATCCCAAATCAAGATAAATAAAATCTTCAAATAAACGGTAACACTTTACATTAACTGCACCTTCATAATGCTTTTATATTGCATTCATAAAACGTTCAGTACATCTTCATAATGTATTCAAGTATTCAGTAATCATTCATAAACATGTATACCTTTACATCCTAACATCCTTTAACAGCTGTACAATGTACAGTACATTAATAACAAACATTATATAATAGTAACAAACATTATAATTGTATAATCATGTAATGTTTGTTATTAATGTATATTACAGCTGTTAAGGGATGATAGGATGTTAAAGTGTACTTGCATGCTGCTTATCAGTCTTTTACAATGTTTATACACAGTTTTTATCTTGTCTGTGCTTTTCTGGCCGTTTTCGTTTGTGATCACCGAAAAGCTAAAATGCTGCCACGCCGCCGATGTAAGATCAGGGGGTGTGTCTTCAATTTCAAATTTGCTCGCCATCTCGTGTTCGGTCAAATCCAAGAACTAACGTACAACATCAACGTGCATACTCAGTGACATCTGACAGAACTGATGTCGTGAAATAAAATGTAATACCAGTTTTTCTGTTAAGTGAAGTGCCGTGTAGTACTCCTAAAGTAGCGATTCATTTTCCACATCAGCTGGTTTAAATCGTCATACATTTACAATCTTTTTGTAACCAATTCATGATTCATCGTTACATGCTTGATGTAGAATAGTATTTATTATATTTAACAGTGTTGCACCAATGTGGAAATTTTGGCTGATAACAATATACAGTCGACCCTTCTGCGTCACGACATTCCCCATTGTGGTTTCGATATATTGTGGGGTTGGTATATGAAATTAAATGGCAATTTTCTTTGAGTTTTTGTGAGTTTTGCAAAAGCAGCAGGCAACACAAAGAGTTTAGGAACTCAAAACTGCATAAAATATACATTTGGTGCTGATTCGGAGGCCACCAAAGTGTGTTAACCCCAGCATCTCACATGATGGGCTCTATTTTCCACCTATACAAAGCGCAACACAAAGTGGTTTTGTTAGTTTCGTACCAGCACATTGCTCATTTTCATGACCATAGTAAATGATTTTGTACCTGCATTCCGCTAGTACGAGTGGTGTTTTTTAAATGAATCATGGCTGGGGCGCATTGTCAGTATTTTAAGGCAGCACAGTATCATTGTGCTGTTAACCAACAAAAACCACTTCAGAAGTCAGTGGCGCATTATTAGATGGTAATTAGCAGCGTGTTTTAGAAATTTGTGGGTGCACGATGCTCATTATTGACACAGATACGCGATCGAAATAATGTCTTTGTTATTTTATTTTATTTATATACGTTTTTCATAGAGTACATCGAGTCCTTTCATGTAATCTGTAATACTGTTTAATGAAACATCTAAAGAAAAACAATATCTATCAAGTAAAGACCAAACCGTTTCCTTGACATTGCTGTCTCTCTACTGGGTCCTGATGTCTTGATTGAACAGATAGTAAATAGTACTTGTTCTTTTGTATATGTATAATTTTTGAAGTGTAGTTTATTCTTTTCCTTTCTACAGCAGGGAGAAATTATGGATCTGCATGGAATATTGTGGTGGTGGCTCCCTTCAAGACATCTATCATGGTATTTCAAATCCTCTGTTAGTCACGAAACCATGAGCATAAAAAATTGCTTTTTTTTTTTTTCCTTTTATTTGTAAATTGAGTTCGTTCAGAATTATGGGAGGTATTTCCTGCCAAAAAGAAAACAAAAATGATAAGATAAAAATAGAATGTCTTTTTATTTTATCATTATCTTTAATTTCTTTTTCAAAGGAAATACCTCCCATACAAATACCTTTCCTGTTATACAATGAAAAGTGCCTCTTAACGCCAGATAAAATGTATACAATATATTCTTTAGGTACAGTAGACTTTGCTTTTACAATTTCCTCTCTCCGTCCCCCTTTCTTTTATTAGTGACTGGTCCCCTGACAGAGCTCCAGATAGCTTATGTGTGCAGGGAAACATTGCAGGTAATTACACCTGTCATTGATAGATAAAATAATAATAATTAATTAGAAGGTGGAGATGTGGATATTTTTTTAGAATTTCTTTATAACTATGTATTGTCCTGTTTGCTTCTTTAGGGCCTGGGATATTTGCACACGAAGGGTAAAATGCATCGTGATATAAAGGTATTATGATTGTCTGCTACAACGCATTTTAAATTTAAATGTTGACATTTTTGAAAGATTAAATCATTTGTGCCCCTAAAATTAGAACGTATATTTGAAGACAAGTACTGATGTTTAGCATTGGTTGATTCTAAACATAGTTAATTATATAAACTCACTAATCTCAGGGCTTCATTTATCTTGTTTCAGAACGTATAACTGTAGAATGCACTCTCCAACCCTCTGTCCAGATCAGGGTCATGGTGGGGCTTAAGCCTATTCCAGACAGCACAGGGGACAAGGCTATTTTACAGGGATAAATATTGTTATAGTTACTCACCCTTCATTCACCATCCCTTTTGCATGTGCTGCTTGTAGGTGAGATGATTTGGTTATTTTATATTCCTTTCAAAAACTTTGGACTCATCCTGCTTCCAGTTGTGTAACCAGGGATTGACTGGTACGCCAGTACACAATTCACCTTTAAAAGCAATATGTGCGGCAATCGATTGTTTTAACAGCATGAATGCATACGCCTTTTATGTGCATTTGCGCCAATATGACAAGAAATTATCGTGCATTTTAACCTCTATACTGCAAATGAAGTACGAATTAGCACTTTGGACAGAAGCTTCTGCTAAATCAATGTAAATGTAAATGTAATCGCAACTGGTCACAATAAATTGCCGCTATATTTCACTCCACTAACTGCACTAGTACATAAATTGCAGCTCAAGTCAAAATAAAAAATAAGAAGAAACTAAATCAAAAGAAAAATCTATGTTGTTACAAGTGCTCAAAATTTACTTATCTTAAATGTTTTAAAAGAGTGATAAAATTTGAAAAGAATCCTTGTAAAGGTACTAGTATTTCTTGCCAGCACATACCATGGCAAAAGTCACACATATAAAGTATGATGCAGTTTTGAGTGTGGTGAATGTAATCTGAATTTTAATTATGTGTAATGCGTTACATCTCATAAATGACTTCTTTGCATATGACAGTTGTCACATTGACATTCTCTAAGGGTACGTCCACACTAATACTTATTCGTTTAGTAACGCAAAAATTTTCTTCTGATTTAGCCGTCCATCCGCACTACTGCAAATCTTTTTTTTCCCAGAAGCGGAGAAAAATTTTCAGTGCTTTCCGACAACTAATCTTTCTGTAAATGCACTAGTGTGGATCTTTTCTGATTAGTTGTCCTTGTTTCGATGTCTCTTTTCTTAATTGGTTATTCTTCACCAGAATTAAGAATACTTTTCCTTCTTTTCACGGAAGTAAGCCACATGTGAACATGGAGGATGTACAGGACCTTCGCTACATGGCATATGTTGTTTTGCTAACTTGTGTGCAGCCAAATCGTGTTTTGTGTACATTGTATGCTGTCTACAACTATTGTGAAGTTCAAAATAAAACTCTACTTGAGCCAAGTTTAAGTGCAGCTCTAGCTTATGATAAATACGTCCAGCTATCAAACATTAGAGTGCACTGAAACTGAGGGGAAGAGAGTGAGACGTGTAGAATCCCTGTGTTGGTGCTGTGATGCTTCCTTTTATATACAGTTTTGTGTTTGCGTCGCTACAGTACTGTGATATTTAGTTTCTGCAAAATAAAATGTATTCATTTACTTTAAACGTATGGTTGTGTGTGGGATTAATCAACAGTTAAGCGTTTATAAAAACTGAATTTTATTACTAATCAAAGTCAAAATAAATTCAAAATATATATGTTGCCACATCTGTCTGTCTGTCTGTCTCTCTGTGTCTGTCTGTCTGTCTCTCTGTCTATCTATCTATCTATCTATCTATCTATGAATGATACTTTTCCCTCATGGATAATGTTCCACTTTTTATTCTACACAGGGTGCCAATATCTTGCTAACAGACAGTGGGGATGTGAAGTTGGGTAAGATTTTTTCCTGGTTTACTACTGTTTTTCATGATGTCTGTGAGAGTTGTGATTTTGAAAAAATGCCAACTTTTATTCCAGCTGATTTTGGAGTGGCAGCAAAAATTACTGCTACAATTGCCAAGAGAAAGTCATTCATAGGAACTCCTTACTGGTTAGTTTAAATTCTTTTCTTGAGTTTCAGTAAACGGTATCTAAAATACAATATTTAAATTCTCTACTTTACGATGATTTGAATGGGTAAGAATGGGTAGAATCATTTGTTTGTTTGCCCACAATGCAGGATGGCCCCTGAAGTGGCAGCTGTAGAGAAGAATGGAGGCTATAATCAGCTTTGTGACATCTGGGCAGTGGGCATTACCTCCATTGAGCTGGCTGAGCTGCAGCCCCCCATGTTTGATCTGCACCCCATGAGGTATACTCATCTCTTCAAGCTAACTGAAGAACTAATGCTTCATACTTGTGTTAATGAATCTGTATGTTATTAAGTGTGTTTTATTTCCATTGAAATTATAAGTAATCTGTACCATTTTTTGTGTGACATTTTATTACAGGGCTTTGTTTTTAATGTCAAAGAGTAGCTTCCAGCCTCCCAAGCTAAAAGACAAAAATAAATGGTAAGTTTTCAAATGCAAATTGTATATAAGTAATCATGTCAAGCCAAGTCATGTGGTGCTTTATTGTCACTTCAGCCATATTAGATACACTGCTTATGGTGACACGAAATAATGTTCAAATAATGAGCAACAGAGTGGTTTGTAGGAGTACATAATAAAAGATTAAAGATAAATACAGTGCAAATGGCAATAAAGTGACAAACTGCTGGTGGTCATCAGAGTTAGTCAGGTCTGTGGGGAGGGGGGCAGCAAAGAGTTCAGTGTCTGGATGGCCATGGAGAAGAAGCTGTTGCCAAATCTGACAGAACTGGGTTAGATGCTCTGATACCTTCTGCCAGAAGAAAGGGGAGTGGAAACTGTGGGAAGGGTGGGAGGCATCTTCTATGATGCTGGAGGCCTTACAGATGTCATAAAGATGTCAAGAATGGAGGGCAGTGAGGTTCAAATGATCTTCTCAGCTGCATGCACTATCCATGGTAGGGTTTGCGATTAGAGATGTTGTAGTTCCAAACCGTACAGTGATGTAGCTGGTCAGAACACTCTCGACTGTGCCCCTGTAGAATGAATTGAGGAATAACATCCTCTTTAGCTGCCATAGGAATTGAAGATGCTAGTGTGCTTTCTTGGCTAAGGAGGAGGTGTTGAGGGACCAGATGAGGCCAGCTGTCAGGTGCACTACAAGTAATCTGGTGGTCCTCACTGACTCTACTGCAGATCACTTATTGCGCACTGGGGGGTGGACAGTATGGGACTGTCTGAACTCAACAACCATCTGTTTCATTTTGTTCACGTTAAGAGATATATTGTTGAACTTACACCAGTCCATTAGTTGTTGAATCTCCATCTGGGTCAGGTGGGTGAACAGGAGTGCGCTGAGCACACAGGTCTGGCGCGCACCACTGCTTAGTGTGGTGGATTTTCTGGATGTCTTTGTCTCTGATGCGGACTGCCTGGGGTGTCTTTATAAGGATCCCGTTGCACATGTACATGCTGAAACCTAGCAGGTTCAACTTCCCTATGAGCTGCTGTGAGATGATGGTGTTGAATGCTGAGCTGAAATCAGTGAACAACATTGTTACATATGTGTTCTTCCTTTTGAGATGGGAAAGGACCAGATGGAGGGCAGATAATATTAGAATGATGTTTAGAATGGCATCTTCAGTGGACCGGTTTAGGCGCTAAGCAGGTGCCCCATGACTTTGCCTTTTGAAGCACTTCATGATGATAGGTGTTAGTGCTACGGGGCAGTGGTTGCTGAGGCAGGAAATAGAAGACTTCTTCAGCATGAATATGATGGTGGTGGCCTAGAAACATATGGGGAGAATGGCCTACCTCAGAGGAATGTTAAAAATGTCTGTGAAGAAAACCTAAGACCAAGGACAAGATAGAAGATAACACTAGGAAAAAAAAAAACAATAAATGCCAGAAGCCAGCCTCAAACCCATGACTAGAGAGTTAACAGTTTCTGAGCCGCATGAATTCACCCACCGAGCTATGTGGAGGTCTAGGGAACATGGGTAAAACACAAGGGTTGAAGGACTATATGACAGAGAGGGGGAATGGCGGAATGACCAGCAATGCCAGAAAGCTGAACAGGGAAAGGGTGGAGTCAAATGGTGCTGATCCTGGCAAATGAATGAGTATGGATGACAAGTGTTTGACTGAGACTCAAACAACATTGTGCAGTGTAGGAACCTGCTCAGTCAAATATGTTCCTGTTTGATTCTGTTCCAGTACAGCTTTAGGCTATTTTAATGCAAGGGCAGTGGCACATATGCCAGTTAGTGATAGATCAGTGATCATTCATTTCTTACAGGTCAGCGGCTTTCCATAATTTTGTGAAGTACTGTCTGATCAAGAACCCGAAAAAAAGGCCAACTGCAGAAAAGCTCCTGACGGTAAACTGACCTATATGTGGATTTTAAAAATTATTTAATTATGAATGTTGATTCAAGTGATGAGTAAAGTTGCAAGATGTCATCATATCTTTTATAAACAAACGAGAAAGCTGAAAATAATTGTTTTGATATACATAATGTTTTTCAGAATTTTTAACCCTTGTAAGGAAACTTTATTTCAGGTTTTACCATTTGGTACTTCAGAATTGTCTGAAACCCTAGATAGATATATAAAGCAGATTTCCCCTTTTCAGTTTTTAATGGTTTGATGCAATGGGTTTCAGAATAGTTCAAAAAATTGTAAATTGTAATAATTAATCATTTTCAGTATATAGGCTAGCTGTTTGCCAATTCACAAATTGAAAGTATTTCATGGAGCATTTTTTATCATTCTTCAGCGTGTTTTTAAATATTGTATGCACACCCCTTCTAACCAGAAATATATATTTCTGTTCCTAAATAATAATCATTATAATTCATGAAAAGGGAACAGAACTGAAATGTATTTAACAAAAATAACATAGAAGGATTTAACATTTCTTTTTTTTTTTCTTGCTTAAATGTAGTGCTGAAAAAAATGAGTACTCCCTTGATTAAATTCTGCAAATATGTAGTATCGTTCTACTTAGTATGTCCACAATTACATTTGATCGCCTTTACATTAGATCCTTCTTGTCACTGAGTATTCCAATCCACGGCATACTATCACGTCTATCCTTTACCACTCTTGCAGGAGACCTCCTTGAGTGCCTTGATGTTTGAGGGATAATGCTGTGCATCTTTTTTCTTCAAAATTCCCTACAGGTGCCCAATGGGGTTGAGATCAGGTGACATACTTGACCACATGAGAATTTTTTACTTGCTTAAGAATGCAGCAGTGGCCCAAAATATGTATTTTTTTTTTAAATGGGGTGATTATCATATCGAAAAAGTTCCCAGTGAACCAAGGGTTTGAAGAGAAGGTAGCAACCTTTCTTACGGGATCTTGCAGTATCTCTCTGAATCCATAATGCCATTCATGAAGTGCAGCTCATATCTCTGCCATGCTTTACTTTGGGAACCATGCACTTTCATCACTGTACAACTCCCCCGAGGGACACCATGCCAATTGAATGCCATCAGATCGAAAAAAACTGATTTTGGTCTCATCCGTCGAGAGAGCAGATTTCATGTAATGTTGTGAAAATGTGTTACACAAATAAAATTGAATCGAATTGAACTGAATCAAATCGAATCTAGTCAAATCGAATCGATTCTAGGCAAAGGCTTTGTTTGGCTTCAGCTGTGTGGTCAGCAACCATACAAACAACTTCTCTCCAGGATACGTCTTATTGCATGACATGAAACAGTCCCTCTAGTTTGTGTTTCCACAAACAGCTTTTATCGGTGTTGAGGCACTTCCTTTCTGATCTTCCTGCATCAGAAAACACTCATGAAATGGTGTCAGCTTACAATGGCAGCCTGAACATTTCATGGTGTTTCTTACATGTTCATAATTTATATTTTTGAACAATGTTTTATGTTAAGGTGATTTGGCATAACACCAGTGATTTGCTAATTTTCTTGTATCCTTGACCTCAAGAAGACTCCCCGGATAATTCTTTCCTGTGTGGTGCCATTGTCAAAATTAAGTCTGGAAATGATTAAATGGCTTTTTTTTTTTAACATCGACCAATCAATTATTGTTCACCCTCAGAAGACAAATTGTAGAATTTCATTTTGCAGTTTTGGTGGTGTACTCATTTTTTGATTACAATGTTTCTTTGCAACATTAACCTTTTATCATTTTGCATTTGTGTGTATGTCATATATACAATCCCAGTCAAAAATTTGGACACACCACACAAATGACCTACAAAGGAGTGTGATAGTGTTGCATCACATGACCTGGCCACCTGAGTTATATACAGTAGAAATGTTTTTGGACAGGTTTGACCAGAGAGTGAAGGGAAAATGACCAATGAGTGCTCAGCATATTCCAGGACAGCTGGAAAAGCACCCAGGAGGCCACCTCATGAAACGGGTGTAGAGGAGAATGTAGGGTCATCCATTCCCTGGAATAGTTGGGGTTAAGGGCCTTGCTTAATCGTGGCTTCACTTTGCCAACCATGGTATTTTTCAGTCCCAACTCACAGAGCCCCAGCCATTGGTTGGTGCCTAATTTCATACACGTTATTTTAAAGTTTTATAGTTTTGGTGCCCTTTCTAGGGACACGCCCATAGGTGTGTCTAAACTTTTGACTGGTATTGTGAGCGCGTGTGTGTGCGTATATACACTTATGTATGCTTCACGTTTCTGTACATTTCAAGGCTATTCCAGGATTTTAGACAGATTCTCCTTCCAAAGATATACAAAAATATTTTTGTTACCAGGTTGCCGTGTGCATTTCTGGCCTGCATTTATGGATAATATTAATATTGTACTGGGTTCAAAGTGTAGCACAGAATGAGGAGTACTGGTTTATTTGTTTTGTGGAACCGACTGACTACCTTGTTCTGTTTTTATTGCAGCATATCTTTGTCACCCAAATGGGGCTGACCAGGAGACTAGCTATGGAGCTTTTGGATAAAATGAATGACCCAGAAAGTCATCCACATTTCAGTGAGGTGGATGATGATGATCTGGAGGTATGATTTAAAATTTCCCATTAGTCACAGAGATAGTAAAGGTTGCGGTCGTTTTTCCGGGGAATACTTTGACACCATCTAGTCTAACAAAAGGTAAAGAATGCATATAAAGCAGCATTATGTATATTGTAACACAGACACCTTTTGCTTTCAGCCTCCCTCTAGAGTGAGGCTAACAATCCGGTCCACCAGCAAAATCTGTAGAGCAGAAAGAACACGCTCTGAAATCGACTGTAAGTATGTTTTGTACTTTTTCCAGAAACAATGCTATTGCTGTTTTGGTTACAGTTGTTTTGTCCTGAGTCACAAGCTATCAGAAACTCTAATTATAACAGTTAAAGTGGTCGCTGAAATGTATATACAGTAAAACTGGTCTAAGTCGCCGGCTTGTAACTCGTCAATGTGCACAAGTCGACGCTCAAGCAAAAGT
>JAODLC010000028.1:6403559-6414240 GCA_026781145.1 Hippopotamyrus pictus | reverse complement strand
CGACTTTATTTTAAGGAGACCTTAACTCGGACTTTAAGGAAAATCTTAACTGAAGGTGTTTTGTGCAACCGGCCCCTAGTGTTATCCCATCGAGGTCGGGTGTAGAGGATTCGTCGGCCAGTCACTGCTAAGGGCCCTTAAGATGCTCAAGGTGAAGGGACTGCACATGAGGAAAGCCGTCAAGAACATCACAGACACTGTCAAAAGGGTGTCAAAGTGGCTGTGGATCAAGCCGTGGACTATACGGGCTGCTCAGACACAAGCCAGGGTCTGATAAACCCTGGCTGGGTCGCCTGGGTGAGGGTGTATGATGTTGTGAGACCTGAAACACCCAATGACCCCAGGATACATCACTGATGGTGTGCCTGAGTTTACCACAGGTGTATGTATGAATCATTGTTTTGTTAATATACTGCAAATGTGTTTTTGTTTCTATTTGACCAATTTATAAATTATTGTTGTAATAGTTGTTTTGTAATGGATTTAATGACCTATTTTCATGTGGGTTACACACAGCAAATAGAGCACAAAGCATTTGTTAATGTAGTGTGTATTTTTTGAGACAGAGCTTATGCGAGCGAAATAACCATGTGATATCGTGGTTGATATCGTAATAGACCGACAACGATAATCAAGATATCACGATATTATGTTTTTCGTTACATCCCTAGTAGTCAGGGTATATGCTGGCAGGACGAAAACCTTTTGAAAAATATTGTCATCCAGTGAAATCATTAGTGGTTATGCCCACAAGGGCGAGACAGGGCAGCAGTAGGCAATTTCCCACAAATCGCTCCGCTATTTAACACTAGAACCGCCGGGGTCTCCTTTAACCGCCAGCAGTACGTTTTTCGGCGTATCACACCTTTTGTTTTGGTTAATGGGCCATCGCATTAAGAAAACAACGGGACAGTCAGTAATCCTCACGGCAGCAGAGATGCTGTCGCCTCACAAAAAACATAAAGCTCTTAATACAGTCATGTTTATGGCACATATTTTTAGTATTGGTTTCGATGGGCGATTAAACTTGTGAAATTAATCTCACCAGTAATAAAAATAAAAACCGCATATTAACACAATTTAGCACGAATTCAGCGATCGCTTTGTGTTGCTCATCTGTCTGGAAAACTTACAGTGCCAGGTCGGCAGATGCACCCGAAATAAAGCCAAAGAGACTTGCGTGAAATGCAGTCGATATGTCTGTGGGAGTTGTTCGCGAAAGCCACCAAAGATGTGTATAGATTGCGAGTAGTCTTGAGTTCTTTGTCTATTGTGTTGGACTTTATGGATTGGATTATTGGATTGTGTTGGATTATTTTCAAATAAAACTTCTTTTAATCAAGTGTTTCGCCTGGGTTTATCTGTATAAAAATAGCGATAGTTTATTGCAGTTGTTAAACAGCGGACACTTCAACAAATTTAAAATCACCAAAAAACTGTCTATTTGACATTTTATAAAATACTGCCATTGAGTGTTTCAGGTTTACGATTTCACAACAAAGAAGCCACTCTGTTAGGAACATTACGGCTTTTTGGTTGCAGGTGTTAGATTCGCTGATGCTATTAACACTAATGGCACATTAGCGCAAACAAAGGGCTGCATACGTCGAAGAGTGTCTTGCTTGGTGGTTAGAGGAGTGTGACGCCCATTGGCGTGGGAAACGGCGGTTCTAGTGTTAAAGCAGAAGTAACTTCGCTGACATTGCAAAGTATTGTTGCTATGTTTAGGATCTATACCAAGGATCTTTCTGTCTTTTGTCTTCCCCGCCTGTCCTGCCTGCTGCATCCTGCCCTGTCTGCCTGCCCTGCTTTCCTGACCCGTCTTCCTCGTTCCTCCCTCCCCGTCATCGTCTCGTGCTGTCTCTGAGTGTAGGACTGACTTCACCGGCTACCGAACCCTTGCTACTGACCTGACCTCTCAACTTGATCTTCCCTTTGGCTTTTGGTGTACCCAGCTTCCCTATTAAACCTTTGTTCTCCCACATTACAAGGTCTGCCTCTTCTCTAATCGCCTGGCATTACATTAGTGTTACTTTAGTTTTGATTTATAATTTAGTTGTTATTTTTATATTTTCCATTTTTTATTCAAATTCTAGTTTGGTTTTGAGTTGAGTTGTGGTTTTAAATGTTTGTGTTTTAAAGTCTATATATTTTCAGTTTAACTTAGTAATTATATTTCTAGGGATAGACCCAGCAATTCACATTTGTCCTGGGTAAACTGCAAGTGCCCCTCCAACTTGCAGGGAAACAATTTTTTGGGGATTGGTGGTGGGATTGGCACTCCAGCCACCGTAAAACAATTCACGACTGCTTGATACAAACAAGCACAATACCCTTCTGCTCTCTGTGGGAGTAGCTCTGCTGCAGCTGCCCGCAAGGCTGCACGCACCATGAAGGGGATGGGGGAAAGCCTTCGGGAGCCCCATCCCCTGATGAGTCGAAACCGTCAAACTGTTGGGGATCTGGGCTGGTGTGGTGCTGAAGCGTTTCCTGCGGCATGGCGGCACTTGGGTCCCAGTCTGAGGTGACCCATCTGGGTTGGCACGTGGAGCGTCTTGTCTCTCTGGCAAGATGACCATCTTCCTCTGGTGTCGGGGGAGCTCTGTAAACTCTGTGTTTTGTTGGCAGCACTCTCTGAGGTACACAGACTGGGAATTGGTCAGATCTCTGTAGGTGGTTATTCCTACCTTTGGTCTGTTCAGTCTGATGGCTGCCATACTCAAGGAGCAGCTGTTGCCGTAGCAGATCGGTTCCATCAGATAGTGTCTGATGTCACTCCTTTCAACAAGCTTATTATGACACTCAGGCTAAGGCACTCCTTGGATGTCTTATCTGTTGTGTCGGTGTATGCGCGGAACGCGGTGAGTGATGTCTTGTTGAGGGAGACATTTTACTCATAACTTTGTTTGGTGACCCTCCTTTGGTCATGGGTGACTTCAATGCGACCACTGGCACTGACAGGGCTGGCTACGAGGATTGTGTCTGTCCCCATGGGTCTTGAGACCATGGTGAAAGTGGCTCCATGTTCCTTGACTTTGCGAAAGGACAGGGACTGCGAGTCACTGGATCCTGCTTCCAATGCCCTGAGCAACATAATTGGACTAGTTACTCCATTACTGGTGGTGCCGCGAAGGAGATCGATCACATCCTCATGGACAGACACTGGAGGCTCTTGCAGAACTCTAGAACTCCTGCAGGGTCTACAGAAGTGCCCAGTTTGTGAATTCTGACCACAGACTTGTTGTTGCTACTCTGAAGATTTAGCTTAGATCTAGTAGGCTACCACCTACTAGGAGATTGAGGCTGGACTTAACCAGACTCCAAGATCAAGTTGTTTCTGATGAGTTTGTCAAAAGCTAATTTTTCCCACTGAATGAGAAAAGCAAAGTTAAGATAACAAAGAAAATGTGACAAGGGCACTAAGGGTAGATATACCAAGTTAATTGTAAAATGTTTTCTTGATTCATAAAATGCTTTTTTTTTTTTCTTTTTCCAAATCAGAGATTCTTGTTAAATTCGGTTTCACGAAATTGATAATTTGGTAAGATTTTTTATTAACCACAGAAATTAAAAGAATATTTTTCAATGTATTACATTCATTATTAGTCTTAATAGTTTATTAATACTATTGTTCAGAAAATGTACTTTATTTGATATATTCTCAGTTGTACCTTAGTTTTACTGAATATAAGCATTTTCAAAATTTGTTTTACTTTGGGAATGAAAATTATGTAAAAAAAAATGTTGGTAACTTAAAATTTAAAAGTTTGATAACAAGCATGATTGAATCATTAAGTGTAATTGGTTTGGAGCTTGGCTGAGGCAGATGATAAGATATCGGACCACATGGAATTTTAGTTGAATAGCTCTGTCTTAGGCTAAGCTCTTTCTAGTTAAGGGACTGGCCTAGGACAGGGTGTAACCTGTAAATGAAAAAGCTATTTCCATAAGTTAATATGAGGAAAACTTTGGAGCATTCCCAGGCTGAAAACTAACCTACCAAGTCATACCAAATAACCCATAAAACCTAAATAACTGTAACATATAGAGAAAGCAAGAATAATATGATAGCCCAAATAAAGTAGATATAATTTATGTACAGTACAGTTTCACTTACCATAATTAATAGTTGTAGTTCCATACAATACAACGTAGATGTTTATTATCATCAAGTATTACGTTACGTACTGTCAGTGGTCAGCTGGGTTCCGTTAATCTGCTAACTGCTAATTAGCAAAGCTAGCTTTTTTCATCAGTTGATTAGCATTTCCATCGTTAAGTTTGTTCACTTACATTTAGTCCAGACTACTTTAAATATAACAAGCTATCCAGGGGTGGGGATTCCTGCTTTGGTCTCTGGTTACTTTATTTTTTGGGTTCTGATTGATAAAGCTATAGACCAATAAAGAGCTGAGACCCTCCATCCAAGTTCCGGTTAAAATGCACCATGTTTGTAGTCCCCAAGCAGCTTCACTGAAGGCAAAATATCAGCATGAGACAGTCATGGAATAGGACGGCAATAACTGTTATATCTCAGAAATGGAATATCACTGAAAGGAGCCATTCGGGAGACTCTTTGGAATCAAACAATCCTCAGCTGATTAAATCCTAAATAACCCCAGGTAACCACTCCAACCCTGCAGAACTGAATTGTTAAACAAGTTAAAATTTCAGCTCTCTAGGTATATTTTAAGGGTTTCAGAGCCAAAAATCATGCCATAGTTAAATTCATATTGTAGTGCCAGTGAGATTTGTGTATCCGGGCATGCCTTTTGAGTGCTCCTGTATACAGTATATCCCTGTGTCTGTGTATTGTAAATAGCCACTGTATTGTTGTCGTTGTTACGGTTATAGTTGCCTTCCTGATTGTGGCGTGTATGTTCACCCATGTCTTGTGTGTACACTGTCCCATCCTCGCGTGTTCTTAGTTTGCATAACTCTCCCACTGTGTGTGCACCTTACAGTTTAGCGTCTGACCACCTTGTGCTTCCGCTGTGTGTATTTGGGTGCGGTACTTGTTGGGTGTCTCTTACAGTCCTGTTAAAGACTGCTATTAAAGTGTGTGTTCTCTTTCCTTCACTATGCTTGTGATGCTTCGGTCCCCCTGACGCTACAATATAATAAAAGTCAGTGGTCAACAGTTATCGTTAACTTCTGCTACATTTTTTTGTGGTTTATCAGTTTAGCGTTATCAAATTAAACTTTGGAGTTAGCAGATTAGTGGTTATCGCAGCTCACTATTTGGCTAGCTGTATCCATCATTGCATACTGTACATAATTGTATGTGCTATACTTTTCTACGACTGGCAGTGCAGTAGGTATGTTTTAACCAGAATCACCACAAACATGTGAGTTGCGCTATGACGTTACGATGACTAGCTGTCTCCTTCTTATGTGACCCATGACTATATGAATAATTGCAGGGTTGCCAGCTCTCACATATCTGGCGTGAGATGCTTTCAGATTCTCATAGTCATGCAAGAAATGCATTATGAACCTTAAATTAGTTACATCAAAAGCGTTGGGGTAGTTTGCAAACCCTACAGACTATTTTCAAGGTAATCAAACTATTACATACATGTAAATGTGTGTGCATGTGTGCAGACTTGTCTCAAATTGTAGATCTCACTCCAGCTAGCTGACCAAAGTTGGCAACCCTGAACTAGTTGCTTACAAATGCTAAATACTATTTTCACAGTAACATTTGCCATGAATGCCAAGAATCTATGATCACATTTATAAAACATTACAATGCATCATAAACATGGCTCTAAATATTTATAAAAAAGCACAACACATAACAGTCATGTTTATTATACATTATGAATGCTGTATGAAGCTCTCATCTATAGTATAAGGGTGTAGATTTAGGATATGGACAGTAGGAACATGTCACTTCCACAACTGAGGAAATACTGTGTGTGTTTAGGGGGTGGGATTGAAACCAAACCTACATCCTTATAATGCACTAAAGATACCTTCACAATGCAGTGGAAAACATCTTTATACTGGCCATTATAATGCATTATGAAGTATTATGAAGGTATCTATAGTACATTATATGAGCGCTTGATTGGAACTTATGAAGCATTATAATCAACACTTTAATGTCTCATGACTGTCAACAGAAGATGCTGTAGACTAGAGCTTTATTAATTTTTATACTGACCATTATGATGCATTATGAAGGTATCTATATACATCTACAAGGTACCTAGACGATAGCTTCAAGTAAAGGGTCACCATTTAAGCTTTTCTTCTTCTTGCATAAAAGCGAAAATCCTTTTTGAATTTCTTTTGGTTGGCGAAAACACGTGCTAATGTAGGTCTTTTGTCACAGCAAAGTAGCATAAAGTGAACATTCATAAAGCAGGGAATACTGTACTTTTATGGACACAACCTATGTAAATATTTAGCAGTTACAGTTTCATCATAATTTCTACAGGTTAAACAAGTATAGATATCATTTCATTTCGCTGCAGGACTATAGGATTGGGGTGACCAGAAAATACATAAACAAATATACATTAACATACTGTAACCATATACCAGTAGCTTTAATTTGAGGCAAGAGCTTTGTGTTTCTACCTGAGAACTGAGGTCCAGGTCTGTTCATATGAGCGTCAGTTTCTGTGTTTCCTGTGTTAATGAAACCTTCATCTGAATGCAGACACTCATCCATTTTAACAAAACGCATCTCCATTTTCCAGTGTGACTTTGCCTGTCTCTCTGCACGTGGTGCTTCTGTGAATGGGCTGCGTGGGCTTGGTGTCCAGTTTATAGTGTGACGTGCAGAGGAGGCGGGAACTACATGGATCAGCACCATCTAAACTTTGAAGAGAACATTGAAGCCAAGAAAATGCAGAAACCAGCTACTTTTTAAAGTAAAAAGAGTGATGAAGATTATTATATAATTCTCAGCTAGTAATTATACATTAATAATAAATGAATGGTTTAAAATTACATTCCTATATCATGCAGCTTCAGGCTCGTTATTATATATAAAGAAAATATTTCGTTATGTTATCATATGTTAGATCCTGTATAGTTTTACAAATTTAAGATTCTTTAATTGTCACATGCAGTCATAGTATCCTGAACCACTCTTTTGACTGTGCAACTAGTTACAAAGGATATGAAAAAAATAGAAAAAGAGAAATAAATATATATTTTTTTTTTAAATAGAACTTTGAATATAATACAGATCTGAAACAGATTTACAGATGTGTGATATGCAGATATAAGCTATAAAGTTAAAGTGCATTGTACTGAATGATGACCCTGAGAAGGTTGCTGTCCAGTATAGTATAAAAGTGCTATAATAATATACTATTAATATACTATACAATATAAAGAGAGATCGGGGGGGGGGGGGTGTCCTGATTGAGGAGTCGAATGGTCTGGGGATAAAAACTCCTTCTGAGTCTTTCTGTCCTGGCCATGATGTAGCAGAACCTTCTTCCTGATTTCAGAAGCTGAAATAGTTTGTTACCAGGATGAGAGGGATCTATTACAATCCTTGTAATCCTCTGGATCTACATCTCCTTGTGTAAATGACCTGCAGTGAAGTGAGGATGCTCTCCACAGCGCCGGAGTAGAAAGTCCTTAAGACAGCAGGGGAGACAGGTCTGTCAGGTCCTCAGAGATGTAGATGCCCAGCTGCTTGAATTTGCTCACCCTCTCCACTGGAGCTCCGTTGATTGTATTTGCACTGCTGTCTCCTTCTGAAATATACCAACAACTCCTTGGTCCAGAGTCCTGCACTGGGTCGGGTACCCGCAGATAGTTGCTGAAACGGGCGGATTTTAATGTTCTGGAAATTTACGGGCGGATATACGGTGAATCAAAACAGAATTGTAGTCTGCAAAAATAACATATAAGCGAAAATATCTATGCATTGGACTATCATGTACAAATTGTCATCATCACAGTGTGTTCAGTATGTCGGGGGTACCTTATGGTGCTTTCGATTATTTCTCTCCAAGTCGGCACTCGGATGAAAACGTCACGAAATGTCACGAAAAACGTCACTTCCTGTCAGAAATACGCCTGTAATTGCACGTGTTCAATTTAGAGAATATCATATCATAACAGTATCCTATCATGAAATATCAGATTTTTACCAGACTTGTTAGTGTCTTTGGTTTGTTTGTAGTTTGTTTGCCTCTCGAAAAAAGAATATTGCTATGAATGAGCTAAAATATTTAATAAAACTTTTAATGTGGTTTGACTAGTTTGTGTTTCTTGTTTGTCTCTCAGAAAAAATAATCTCACTCCAAATCTGCTAAAATATAAATTAACAACACACAGCTGCGTGTTCATGGAGGCAGCCATGTTTGTTCCAAATGTGGTAGCTTGAACGGGAGATTGTCGGACATGATGTCACTCAACTCGGAATTTCCAAGTTCCGAGAGAAAAACGAACGCACCATTAGATAACCGCCTCGACAAACATTCACATACACGTCTGAATCCTTGCTGAAGCGTGTCGTCGTGTTCTCTCTTTCACGCTCGTCACAGTATGGATAGCTTAGATCTATCTGATTTGATTTTGTGTTAAACGGACTTTTTCGTTTCAATTCAAAATTCATATAGGCCTGGCGCTTGTCACGTTGAGAGGTGCATAGAAAAAATAATTGTAATTTATCACGGGTACGGGCAGGTAATGGGCGGAATGTTAACGGGATTTAACTTTGAAATAATCACAGGTGCACGGGCGGGTGTGGTGCTGTACTGTGCGGGTGCGGGTCTCCAAAAGTGGACCCGTGCAGGACTCTGGACATCAGTGAACTCATTTTGCTCAGCTTGTCTGCATGCTAATGATTTTTGTTTGTGCGTCCAAAATATTTTCCCTGCTAACACCGTGGTACCACTTTAAAAAAAAAAGTAAGCGTGCAGCCTTGTAAAATATCACCATATGGTCCACCACATGCAGCAATAACAAAAAGTTTGATCCTGTTCATAACAATAAGCCTCATATTTCATTAACCCTTCTTTTTGCTGTTACTAGGGCAGTTGCTTCAATTTTGGTACAATCAAAAAAATTTTATCAATTACAGTTTCTCACCCATACAATACCTGTAAGTATGAAAATACCCATTTTTTAATTATTGTTCTAACAAGCAAAGCGTCTGTGGCAGCAGCAGACAGGTGCTAAAAGCGTATTCATACCCTTAAGTCCAAGGAATACAATAAAATTATAGCGAACTAGTGTAAAAAATGGAGGGAGGCAGGGTACCCTACACAATAAATAGACCTCTGCATTTCAGTTATGGAGTTGTGTCCCCCCATATCAAACTCTCTGCTTATGCCCTGGACAAGTAATTGATTCTGGTTGGATGTTCTTCAGTCACTTGGGTCAGTGGTTGAAATTAAATTGCATACGAGTGATTGTGGTTGCTTTCTTTCCATTCCTGCTAAAGAATGTCTGACACTCACCCAAATGGTCAAATCCCCGGTACATGATACAAGACTCTGTAGCATCAATGGCCTCAATCTTGTATCTGCCCAAAGGGCCAGTGGGCAACCCATTGTAGTCCTGCTGCCAGCGATCAAAGCCCTGATACCTCACTTTAGCTCCACATCGCAATAGCCATTCTGACGCTGCACGGTCTGGACCCACTTTCTTAATTCGATCATAATCCACTCTGGAAAAATAAAAATAACAAATAACAAATAATAAAAATCCAAGTTACATTTAAATACTTCCTCAGTAATAGTCGGTAGTACTCTTGTGTGCATTTTGTATATTATATAAAGATGCAGGGCTAGCATTCTTTTTTTACTAAAGGCAACTCTGAAAAAGAAGCAGTTTCCATTCGTCTGTTGTACTGTAGACGTTGCACTGTCGCAGAAACGTTCAAAGCTCTTAGAAATTTTACTGTTAAAACGCGGTATCTTACTTGTTGAAAACGGCATTTAACCAACCCCAGAATGGTCTAACGCTTGCTTTTGGTGCGGCCATCTGGAGGGCCAGGGGTGTGTGTACAGTCTTGACCAACAGGATAATCATTGTTGCCTTCAAAAGTCTGTACGTTTAACGAAAATTTTAAAATTAAAGGTTAAATGTTACTTTTATCGATGGTTAAAGGCGGAAAATTCGCAATTGTGATGTGTGAAATATTAAAACAACAGCTTTAAGAGCGCTTTTAATTGCTGTTCAAATAAAATTTTTATTACATTTTATTAAATAATTTTTTCTAATTCAATACTATTATCTGAGCAAGCAGAAAAATCAGAATAAGATCAAATTTGTTGACGCATATGCTGATAGTCTATTCACTGAATTGAGAACTATTTCTGAAGTGTGAAACTAGATGTTTTCTTTCGAACGGATTAATAGTTCAACAAGATATCCCTTTAAGACATCTGCTCGGTAAGACAACCAAAAACGGAGTACTTATCTGCAAAGTTGTGTCAATATCACTGCTTGATCAGTAGCTCCTATCCGATTGGCAAGTCGCACGTCCGCGCATGCGTACCCCCCACATCCTGGCGAACGCATGCGCACACTGGTGCCCGATCTACGAACTCATGCGCACACTGGTTTTCCGTGTACGTCACTATTTGATTTGCCTTGCCCATACCCATAGATATAAACACTAGATGTCGCATTCAGCCGCTCAGCATGCGTCAATACCGCCGCCATATTGGGACGGGGTTCCGAGCTCATTCAACCACGC
>JAODLC010000028.1:6385556-6402438 GCA_026781145.1 Hippopotamyrus pictus | reverse complement strand
TGATTAGGTAACGTCGTATGGGTTTCTTTCTATGCCACGTGATCTGTCTATGCGGCGTGCGTCTTTGCGACACGTCTGTTTTTTAAACATGCGAGTCCATTGTTTGTAAACAGTCCGCATTTTACCCTCACCCAAATGGCCTTTGCATCACCATTTTTGATTGAAAGCTCATAAGGAGTTCTTTTAGTGGTATGCCTGGACTAGATCTTGCAAGATAAAGGAGATATTCTTTGACAAGTTTTCCAAAACTTTTTACACTCTTCAGGCTACAATTCAGGTTATTTTTTTTATTAAATTAGTGGATCAAAGGAGAGAGTAGTGTATGGTGTGATTTTTTTTACAACTTATACACCCTTTTGAATAACAATACGTTTTTTATTGTTTGAAAGCAGGTAAAGAGTACATTCTTCACAATTTAATGAAGAAATTACCCCTCCCCCAGCATGTGTTTTTGAGCCAAAAATACTATTTAAAAAAGTTTGTACACTTTTGGAGTGCTTGTCTCATGAAGGGGACTGATCAAGTAGCCGGTCAGTGTTTCGTAGATAAGTATTCAAAATACATTGCTACTTCCTTATATCAAACGATTTGATGCACCAAGTCCTTCAATTTTTTTATAACCAAAAGTAGTAAAACATGCAGTTTGCAAGATAACTGAACAAAGAAACTTAGATTTATGCAGTTTAGTTTGACCATGAAAACATATACCTACTGAGTTTTATATCAAGCTATAGCTGAACCATGTCACTGCAATAGTTAGAAAAAGTTACAGTTAATAAAACCACAATTTTTTTAGTTATAGAAAAGGTGCTGTATCTCAATGTAAAAATAAAAAAAAATAAAATTTCTGAGCTGTAGAAAGGAATGTGCAATTCACATGATAAATTTACTCAATCAAAATGGTGATGCAAAAACATTTTTGGAAATTTGTTGAATTAAAAAGGGAATGGCCTATTAATGTTATGAGTCGATTTTGTAGTAGAAGTCAACCATTTCGTTTACGATGCTGATCAGGAAATGCTGCTTAATAGTTAAGTAAATAAATTTGAGGGATTGTATGCTTATGATTGTGAACCAGATTAAACTGATTATTAAACAAACTACATGATCTTGAAAAGGAGAAATCATCAAAATTCTAAGCTAGCTAAGGTTGTTTCCATTTGACGAAATAATAATGTTTCAGTGAATCTTTAACCCCCTGCACTATAATGTCCGAACAGTATGAAGGCATGAAAAACTCTGATTTTAATCTAGCTTACTTGAGATGAATTGTATGTGCATAACATACGATGTTGGTGAAAATGTTAAAGTTTAAATGTTTCTTTTATTATGAACATAAGAATTTACATTGAAGATTTTTGTTTCTATATGCTGTCAATTATGGTTCTTAAAAGAAAATCAGAATTGGCAAAAATCGGCATCGGCAGGTCATGCTTGCAAAAAAAATCAGAATCGGCCTACAAAATTTCAATCGGTGCATCTCTACTTAAATATTATTAATATTAATTATTATAAATTTTCTTCACATTTGCTTTGCACCACCTGACTGACTGACATTTTTGTACTTTGAGATGAAAAATTGTGGACGGTGTATATTATTTGATCGTATTGAAAATATATTCATTATTAAAGAGGTTTAATTAATACAATAATGTTAGGCATGATCTGTATTTATTAAATGATTAAAAAATGGACAAAAAAAATGCATGTCGTTCACCCTAAAGCAAATTATTCTCAATTAGGCAATGTTGCTGTTTGGGTCTTGTGAGCACAGTAGACCCTAATGACATTGTGTTTGTGTTGCAGTTTGTACGATTTGGCAATCATAGGTGGTGGAATTGTTGGCCTGGCAGCAGCAAGGGAGCTTATCCTGAGACATCCTACACTAAGCTTTGTACTGCTGGAAAAGGAAAAAGAACTTGGTATGACAGGGTACCTTTGGGTGTTACAGAAAGGAATTAATTGGCATAAGAGTATCAAAAATCAGTGTATACAAGTCAGCAGTTTGCCAATACATAGAAATGCCTGTTTTTAAAGTACATGAAAACACTGTGCAGTAATATAAATTTTAATTTTACTTAAATAGCACATTTCCACAACGTTACATTTTCAAAAAGTGTTTTATGTTATCCCTACCCAAAGCCCCCAGTTAGTAATTCAAGAAGCAGAATATTCATGAATGATAAAACTTGCCTAGCAAATCTTGTGTCCATCTGCTGTGAGCACTGTATCTGAAATAGTATTTTGGTAATATTCAAATACCCCTTTAATGAAGCCCAGATTTATTGATCCCCAGGAAAAATTTGCAGCAAGGTGCACTTATTTGCAATTACTTTCTATGAGCAAAAAAATTAGTTTTAGTTTACAACAATGTAAGGCTTACAAGATGACAGACTGTGCCTGGGATTTAACAATACCAGTGAAGAGGATCAAAAGGAAACATGGCTGTTTTAGTGTAAGCATTGGGTATGACCTTAAACTGCATCCAGCCCTGCAAGTGGTCCTCCAAAGGGAAAGGGAAAATTTGGGGGGTTTGGTGGCTATAAAAATGTTTCACAACAACTCTGTGGCAGTAGACTGGACTCTCTTCTGCTCTCCACCGGAGTAGCTCTGCTGTAGCTACTAATGGTATACACTCTGAAAGGACAAGGGAACACTTCCGGTGGAGAGCCAATACATTCAGGCCTGTTGGGGATCAGAACTGGTGTGGTCCTAAGGAGTTACCCATTGTACGGCAGCACTCTGGTCCAGTATTGAGGCAGTCCATCCAGGTAGGCATTCGGGTTGTCTATTTGGTGTGTTGGCCATCTTCTACTGCTGTCGGAAGAGTTTTGTAAACTCTGCATTTTAGTGGCAGCACTACCTGAGGTATGCAGACTGGGGAGTGGCTAGATCTCTGTAGGTGGGTACACCTATTATTGGTCTGGTCTTTCTCATGGCTGTCATGCTCAGGGAGTAGCTGTTGCTGTGACTTCTCCCTGTGGTGTCTGAAGTCACTCCTATCAATGAGTGTATTATGATCCTCATATAAGGTACTATCTGAGTATGTCTTCTGTTGTTTCTGTATATGATCTGACTCTGGTCAGTGATATCCCAGTGAGGGAGACATTTTACTTGCATCATTGCTCATTGGGTGATGAGTGTCCACTAGAGGTCAACCGATATGGGTTTTTCAATAGCTGATGCCGATGCCAATATTTAGGAGTCAGGGTTAGCTGATGGCCGATATATGCTGCCGATTTTTATTTTTTTTATTTTTTGGCCCATAATTGGACGTTTTCCCCTCTATTTGCATGGTAAAATATCACACTAATAGCAAACGATACCCAGAATTTCTCAACTTAGCGTTTATTGAATACTGACTGTAAATTTAAATATAAACTTAAATAACAAATACAATACAACTTGTAAACAATAACTTAAACTTGGCTTGGTAAAATGCTGCCATACAGGATTAGATTTTTGTTAAGCCATCAGACAACAATTACGAAAACAGAAGAAAAAATGCAAGGTTAGCATTTTTATTATAGTGCCATCTTCAATTCATTCTACAATTCCAGTATTCCATGCACATTAAAACAATTACACTCTAATATATTTTGAAAGGAAAAAAAACACTAGTAACTAAGTGCATCATGGTATGATGAGTAGTGTACAAGGCCCAAAACCTTTCAGTAACATGTTATGTTAGCAGATGGATAGCTTACAAGCCAAACTCACAATCAGAATCTAGCGATCGTAGAAAATAAAATATCTTTGATGTATTACACAGCCTTGTATGCAAGGACAACGTAAGCCCCTAGTTACTGTGACGTTGTCGATGGATAAGCCTGTATAAAGGATAGACATGTTTAATGAGGAAACTAACTGCGGAAAGTCGTGCACTTTTTATCTAGATGCCTGAAAATTGTTCGAATCTCTGCTCAAATGCAAACAAGTTACAGAGAAGGATCATTGTCAGCATCAGCTCAAGTGAATGGTAACCACACTTTTGGACAAACAGTTTTCTCCACCATGCATTGTTCTTAGCAGCTCTGTGTCTCCAAGGACGGTGCTGTCTGTGATCGGGGCAGAGTAACGCAACTCTCACATGCTGCAGTGTTTGAGAGAGCTGCCTGCTCCGCCCCACACACAGAGTGAAACTCAAAAACAGAACTGATAACATCCAGCTGATATGGTAATAATTAAAATTTTAACAATTAAAATGATTTTTAACAATTAAAAAATGTC
Source organism: Hippopotamyrus pictus (assembly GCA_026781145.1). Taxonomy (NCBI): domain Eukaryota; kingdom Metazoa; phylum Chordata; class Actinopteri; order Osteoglossiformes; family Mormyridae; genus Hippopotamyrus; species Hippopotamyrus pictus. The sequence continues at coordinate 6,398,208 of JAODLC010000028.1, read as the reverse complement.
TGATTATCATTACGCCAGTTCCAAACAGCGTAATTCGTGTTCTTTTTCAAAAGTGCTCGTGTTTTCTTTTAAGGCATATTTCATAGCAAACCAGTTAAATAAATAGGTTTTTGAAAGATCACAATTTAAGCCTTATTGTTTTCTATGAGGACTCTTCCAAAACTTCTGGTAGCACAAGGCAGCATGGGTCACGTGTTCCACAGCAACAATAACACTGGGCTGCCCGCAGACCTGCCTGTCTCTAAATCGGCGTACTACCCTCGGATATCGGCCAATGCCGATACATTAAAAAATGTCAAGTATCGGCCTGATATATCGGTCGACCTCTAGTGTCCACAAGGTGACCCTCCACTGCTCAAGAGTGACTATAAAGCAACCACTGGCACTAACAGGGCTGGCTGTGAGGAGTGTGTTGGTCCCCACAGGTCTGGTGACTGTGGTGAAAGTGGCTTCAAGTTCATTGAATTTGAAAAAGGTCAGTGTCTGCGGGTTGCTGGATCCTGGTTCCAGTGTCTTGAGCTCCATTATTGGACTTGATACTCCAGTAGTGGTGATGCAGCAAAAAAGATCACACAGATGCTGGAGGCTCCTACATAACTGTTTGCGTGCAGTTTGTATGAGGAATTTGCAAACTTGGGTGCAATTTCTGATCCTAATGTAATATGGGAGCCCTTCCGTGATAAGACCCTGAAGGTTGCTGAGGGTTGTGTTGGTGCTGCCTCTGTTTCTTCTCGCAGGGCACCCTAGATGATGTCGAGAGGAGTTTCAGCTCACGGCTTGATTGTGATTCCGGTCTGTACTGCAAACTCAGAAGGACTGCTGCAAGGGCACTGAGGGCAGCTACGGAGGCAATTATTAGAGGAAACTGTGAGCAAGTGAGACACCATCCAAATCTGCACAAATGGATCTGTTCCTCAGACACCAAGTCTGTTCCTCAGAGAGTTGTTAGTCCAGATAGGTGATGGAATGGTCTTCTGGATGACTCTACAGTTGTGACCTGTTGGGCCATTTTGAGCAGCAGTTTAAGGCTGATCCTCCGACTAGGACGTTGAACATTTCTGGGTCCACAGTTCTTGGGACTGATACTCCGATTAGCTGTAAACCACCTAATCTGACTGAGATTGCACGGATAATGAACCAGATGGGGGTAGGGAAGGCTGCAAGGATCTATGATGTCCAGGGTAAACTTCTCCAGTCTGGTGGTAAGGCTGCCCTCCAGGCGTTGCAAACAGTCTGCTCTTATTTGGGAGATGGGCATCATCCCAACTGACTGGAAAACAGGATTTGTCTCTATCTGGAAAGGGAAAGGTGATCACCTGGATTACTTTAGTTGGACAACAACACTCTTACTGGCTGGCAAGGTCCTTGATTGGAGTAGTGTCTGAAGCAGTCTGGTTTTATGCCTAAAAAGTCTACCATTGACCACATCCTGGCTCAGAGTTCTCGTCGGTCGCAAACATGAAATTCAGCAGTTTCTTTGCAGCCTTTTGGAAAAGTATTAGACTCCATTGAATGAGCTGCCCTGTGGGACATCCTTAGACTGTGTGGGATTCTCCAGAAATTGCTGCATGTCATGGCTAGCCTGTATACCAGTTCTGTGAGCGCTGTGCAGAGTGGTGGCAGAACCCACCCATTGGATTCCCATTGGATTCTGGAGTTTGTTGCTCCTACTCTGTTCAATTCTTGCATGGACTGGGTGTTGGGCAGGGTGATAGGGTCCTGCAACTTTCTGTAATCTGTTGGTCAGAAAAGATTTACTGACCTTGACTTTGCTGACGATGCTGTGTTCTTTGCAGAGTCAATGGAGGCTCTTCATGGGGTTCTTGAGAGACTGAGTGAGGAATCTGAGTGCCTGGGTTTGCAAGTAACCTGAATCAAAACTAAGATCCAGGCCTTTAATGACACAGCCATCAGCAGTGTGTCTTTTTGAGTGGTTCAATTACCTTGCCAGTGACATGCATATCTCTGGTGGTTCTTCCTAAGAAGTTAGTAGATGGATTGGGAGAACATGCAGGGTCATGAGGTCGCTGGAATGGGATGTGTAGTACTCCTGATATCTTTGTAAGAGGATGAAGGTCCGGGTCTTTAGAGTCCTGGTGCTCTCGTTCTTGCTGTATGACTGCGAGACATGGACGCTATCAAGTGACTTGAGACGAAGACTGGAGTTCTTTGGTACTTTGTCTCTTCATAGAATCCATGGATAACACTGGTTTGACTTTGTGTCGAATGAGCAGTTGGTCCCGAATGAGGCACATTACCTACATTGGGAAAGATACAGTACTACGACCATGTGGTGCATTTCTCTAAGGGTGATCCAGCTGGCAGGTATTGCTGGGGACCCGAGTGATTCGACTAGTCCTAGGGGACGCCCTTATAACACCTGGCTGTGGCAGATAGGCACTTCCAGAGGGTGGGACTGGACCGTGTGTCGGCCTGGGGGGTTGCCAACTGTAATCCTGAGTTGTTTCACTGTGTGATGGGCATGGCATCATGCTGTACCAGTGCATGCTCCCCAACCTGACCTGACCTGATTGGGAGAAAACACAAAACCAAAACTAGCATCATCTCATAGAAAGGTTACATGAAATAAGTTGTCATATCAGGGTTTCTAGAAACATTTCCTGAGGATTTGAGAAAAACCTCAACTGGGCACCAAAATCATGTGAACTTGTTTGACTTCGCACCATCTCTTTTGTAATTTGGTAATTTGTACCGTAAAAAAAATTGCCTGTACTATGATAAACATTTTCCCTTTCACTATAGCTCTACACCAGAGTGGACACAACAGTGGAGTAATCCATAGTGGTATTTACTACACCCCTGGTTCCCTGAAGGCCAAACTGTGTGTGCGGGGTGCCACACTTACTTATGAATACTGTGAAAAGAAGGGCATCCCCTATAAAAGGTGTGGCAAGGTGAGGTGCAACTCTTGTTCAAAAAGAGTCGTCTTGACACATTTGAAACAAAATAAGCCAATTGTATCCTACACTGATAAGCTACACTTTTATTGACATTAGCCATTGACTGAAGTTTTGTTGATAATTTCATCAGTTTGTTACATCAATTGGAATGTTTATTAATTGTGGTAAATGGTAGTGAAGCTGAATGCCCACGCAACTAAACATTTACTATTATAGTCCATTGGGTTGTCTGTTTTTATATACCTGTGGATGGATAAGACTGATAGAATTTAGTGTGTGGATTTATTTTTCATGATAATTGGGTTTCATGAATTCATGTTTCCAGCTGATTGTAGCAGTAGAGAGGGAAGAGATTCCAAGACTAAAGGCCCTCTATGAGCGTGGCCAAAGCAACAATGTGCGAGACCTCTGCATAATTGATACTAAAGGAATTAGGGAACGAGAACCCTACTGCAGGGTGAGAGAGAGCCTCGAAATTTGTTTGAAGCTTTTCATTAAAATCTACATCTGGTATGTGGGACTGATGTAACTAGTTTTTTTCTTAGGGGCTAATGGCTATTGATTCACCCTACACTGGCATTGTGGATTGGCACCTGGTGTCTCTTACCTATGGAAGAGATTTCCAAGCAGCAGGTGGTACTGTAATTACAGAATTTGAGGCTGCTGCAATTTCGTCTGTGCCTGAGAGTCCAGCTGGCGATACCAGTGGTAAAAGATGTGACTAATCTATTCTGGCTTTTGCAATAAAAATCTTGCATTGGTCCTTGTTCCTCACTTAAGTTCTGAACTTGGATGTTTGTTCTTGTGAACTAAATATTATTTTCACTTTTATTTTTAGGTATTAAATTTCCTATATCAGTTAAAAGTTTAAAGGTAAGTCTTGGTTCCTCTTACATTTATTTGGAAGGACTCTGAGTTTGGCATCAAGTTTTAACACTCTATTGTGATTTATAATGACTTTCTGGGTTGTCCTAGGGGGATGAAGTACAGTGTCGTTATGTATTGACCTGTGGGGGTCTTTACTCTGATCGTCTGTCTGAAATCTCTGGCTGCAGTCCTGAACCTCGCATCGTCCCATTCAGAGGGGACTATCTGGTCCTGAAGCCAGAGAAACATTACCTTGTCAGAGGCAACATTTACCCTGTCAGTGACCTGACCGCCATTAGATTTAAATCTTTTCTAAAAATGGTCCTTTGGGGAAGTATTTGTGTGATATGTCCTCATTAATTTTTCAGGTACCTGATCCTCGTTTCCCCTTTCTTGGGGTTCATTTCACCCCTCGAATGGATGGCAGTGTGTGGCTTGGACCCAATGCTGTTTTAGCCTTCAAACGCGAGGGCTATATGCCCTTTGACTTTGACCTCTGGGATTCAATAGATGCTCTGTCTTACAGGTACTCACATTTATGTTGTTTGGACATCCTCACACATACAAATTCGTTCCGAAAACGTGCTCGTAATCCAAAGCACTCGTATATCAAAGTTAATTTTCCCATTAGAAATAATGGAAACTCGGGTGATTCATTCCACAACCCAAACATATTCACATAAAAATGAGTAATACAAAATATAAAGTAAAAATACATAAAACAAATTAACCTGCACTTGACCAGTCTGGTCAGAAAAACAGATTCAACGAGATGTGGATGCCATGACAAGAACTTAATAGTATTTTCTATAATATACTAGGGCTGCACGATACAGTAAAAAAATCAGATATCTGATTAGTCTGCTTTAACATTCCTCAACCGTATGATGGTATGTAAAAGACTGATCTCAACCTAGCTATTGCGGTCCTTGCCATTTGAGCACTGCATGTGTATAACATCTGATCTCAGCAGATGTCGATATAATATGGCCCATCGCCTAGCCCTATACCCATTTTTGAATTCAGTACAAAACTCCCCCTTCACGTGTTGTGATGATGTCATTCTGTAGCCGGTAGTGGAAAACTAATACGAGACGTGTCGGTGACTTATCTGCGTGAAGTTGGCCCCCCGTATGTTTTTGATTTCAACCAAACTGGTCTCAATCATATGTGCCGCGTTTGTGCCGGATTGTGCTGTTAAAATTTTTGTTTGTGCTGTTTCAGTTTCTGAGATATAAATGTTGGTTTACATGGTGACGTCATCAGCGTGAAGTTGGCCCCCATTTGCGTCTGATTTCCACCAAACTGATCGCAATCGTATGTACAGCGTTTGTGCTGGTTTTGCCGTTAAAACTGTCCTTTGTGCTGCTTTAGTTTCTGAGATATTAATGTTGTTTACATGGTTTATGGCTTTACGTGATCGCCGTCTAGTGCTCGAGCTCATGTTTCTCATGTTAACAGAAGGTGGAGCGTTTGATGACTCCGTGACAAAGCTGCACGTAGACTTAGCCCCGCCAGCCAGATACCGCATTTTAGGATCATGCTAGATATTTTCACAAATGACCGACCGTTACATACTGCCTTGTTGCGTGCAGGCTTGACCCAGGTTATCATCTCAGCACAGTACGATTCCTTGATATGCAAAGATTCTTGGGAACATGTAATTTGGGAATGAAAAAGCAAAACGACAGTATGGAAAGTGGCTCTTGCGGTGTCAAGTGATTGTGTGCCATTTACAGTGGTAAAGTTCATCGCAGAACTCTAAATTATGTGCAGACATACATAGCGTTTTGCTACAAGGTAGTGAACACCCCAGCACCAAATGCGACCAGTTAATGCTTAATACTGTACAACAATATATAATAAACTCGTCATTTTGCCTGCACTGTGTATTGTGATGTCTTTACCTTCCCATGGAGCCTCTTACTTCTTGCACATGGTGGTTAAATAAAAATGTCCAATAATGAAGTTTTACTGTCTTTGTAAAAATATAGCGAAAAATATGTATGTTTATGAATACGTATGTATGTGTGTGTATATTTATTATTTATTATTGCTATCATTCAACTGATTATGCATTTTAAAGTAAGAACTGCTTTTTTCTTTTTTAAATTCACCAATCTAAAACAGAGGTCTTCAGAAGCTTGTGATGAAGAATATCATGTACGGAATGGAGGAGATGTACAAGGGAATGTTTATCAATGCACAAGTCAAAATCTTACAGAAGTTCATTCCTGAACTTTCTCCCAGTGATGTACTCAGGTAATAAATAGAATTTAGGAAATGTTATTTACTTTACTATTTTTCCTGCTAACTGGGTTTCAGCCTACATGATGTTCTAATAGCAAGAGATTCCATAATTAACCTATTATTCTACATCTAAAGATAGTGTTGTGGCTTTTAGGGGTCCTGCAGGTGTGAGAGCTCAGGCTCTGGACCGCAATGGCAACCTAGTGGATGACTTTGTGTTTGATGCAGGCCTGGGTGAAGTGGGAAGCAGAGTTCTTCATGTGCGGAATGCACCCTCACCTGCTGCCACTTCTTCTCTGGCAATCGCTGAGATGATTGCTGATGAGGTTGAGAGACGATTCATTCTATAGTATTTCAGGTTTCCAGTACTCGCTTATTTTGTAATGAGAAGACTGTCAAATGAACAACTTCTGTCGATTCCCAAGTGGGAATCAAATTATGTAAAATTGTTGAATAAATGATTAAATTTGAAAGAATTGGATAAATGTAAAGTATAAGTAGTTGTAAATGATTTTGAGATTGATGGCTGTACACTTCAGAATGTCTTCAGAATATATGTTTTTTTTTTTTTGAGTGGATCTTCACACCTTTTGGAACATTGTGGGTTCAGTGGGCTTAAGAAGTTAGTAAATTAATATAAATGAATTATCATCTCTGGAACAATGGGTTAGGAATCGTTTATCAATCGTTTACAGTTTATCAAAGTTTTCCTAAGATTATATACTGTTCTCCAGTTAATGTGTATTTGGGCTTTATAATATTTTGGTTTTTACATAAAACGTAATTGAATACTATTCAACCTAACTGGTTTGTATAATTGTATGAAATACTTTATGTAATGTACTGTTTCATTTGAGATGCTAGAATGTTAATCGCATTACCACAATATGTAAAAATGACTTCCTAAAGAGAATTATTATGTAGGTTATGGTGTGTGTTGTGATCATAATACATTTTCATGTTTCAAGGGTAGTCAAAGCTCTATGAAAAATAAGCTTTCTACTGTTCCTCCACACTGTAATAAAATGCCTCAAGAAGATGATCCCTGCAGGCTTCAAAGCTCTTTACAATCCACTGTTCTCTTGTTCTGTCCTTATAAGTTTTGAGCTGTGCTTAACTGTTGACTTTGAATTCCAGTTTGCCGTTCTCTGATACTTGGTTATGGGGTTTTTACCAGGTTGTTACAGCCAATATAGCTTATCGTACATTTTGTATATACAGTCATGCACCACATAATGGCTTTCCTCTTCTGGTGTTGTTTCTTCACTATAGGTATGCATGTTTATGTATGTATACCGATGAGCCAAAGCATTATGACCACCCTTATGAGAAGATCATAAAACTGGTACACATCAGTGTTTGAAACAGTAAGGTCTGTAGGGTGCTTACAGTCAGCTATGGTGAGTACCTATGGAAAATGGCCCAAGGAAAGAGAAACTATGAACCACTGATGGTATGTTGGGCAGCCAGGACCAGTCAATGTAGGATGTGAACGAAGGCTATCGCATCTGGTACAAACCATCAGAAAGACTAATGGGGCACAAATGACAGATACTACTCACATGATCATTACCAAAGTTATGTCACAACACAAAGTACATGATGCCTTGTTGCTTATGGTGTTGCGTATAGCCGCAGTGCCACATTAATAGCCCCTGTCCACCATCATATGTTTCTGAATACAATGGTAGGTTTTGTCTCCTTTGTTTATGTGTTGTGTGGTTAGGGACTGTATTTTCACAGGTTTGTCAGGTGTAGTCGTGTTTGGCTGGACGGGTGTTTCAGTGAAATTGACTGTTAGAGCAGTTGCTACGTGGGAACAAAATTCTTTTATGTGCCACATAATTGGTCAATAAATTGTGCCAACACTTCTATAGTGTTAGAATCAATCTTCTTATAGTCTAGGCCATCTTTATGTAAAGTAACAATTCTTTTTTTCAGATCCTCAGAGAGTTCTTTGCCATGAGGTGCCATGTTGTACTTCCGGTGGCCAGTATGAGTGTGAGAGCGATAAGACCAAGTTTAACACAACTGCTCCCCATTCACACCTGAGACGTAACACTAGCAAGTCACATGACACCTAGGAGGGAATAGGACACAATTTGGACATTTTCACTTAGGGGTGTACTCACTTTTGTTGCCAACGGTTAAGACATTAATGGCTGTGTGTTTAGTTATTTTGAGGGGACAGAAAATTTACACTGTTATACAAGCTGTACACTGACTACTTTACATTGTATCAAAGTGTCATATCTTCAGTGTTGTCCCATGAAAAGATATAATAAAATATTTACAAGAATGTGAGGGGTGTACTCACTTTTGTGAGATACTGTGTATACTTTGCATATGTTTATTTTAGGATCGTCCCATATTGATACATATTTTTAAGTATTATGAGAAATTTCACCTTTTTTGTGTATTTCTTGCCAGATTGAGTGTATTAGAATAGGATTCTTCATATTATTGTTTTTCTCTTTTGTCTGTGAAAGAGCTTCGATAGGTTTAAAAGAAGTAAATTCATCTTCAATCAGCATCCATTTGTTCAGTATTAGAATTTGTTCATTCCCATTGTATGGCAAGCTTTGAAATACTGTAATATTTTATGTTTCATAACAATAGTCCCCCTCCCGTTTAGGCTGACAAAGTTTGTGCATATGAATTCTAGGTTTTTTTCCCACCCCAAAGAAAGTGTTTGTTATATCTTAGTAATAACTGTTGTGGGATACATATAGGTATCATTCCTGTTAAATAATTCATCTGTGAGGATATAACCGTGTTTAATTGTGTTCACCTTCCCACAGAAAGTCAACTGTAAACTGTTCCAATTATACAAATTGTATAATTTTGCTTTAATTGTGATTTTGCTTACATTTGCTAAATTAGTAAGAATAATTTCATTGATGTCTGGGTTCATACCTTTTAAAAACCATTTAAATTTACAGATAGTAAGTTAGGGGAGCAAGTTTGAGTCACTGGCATAGCTTCTGATTTATGCCATTTAATAAAGTAACCAGATACTGTAGAATATCTTTTAATAACTACAACAGCACTGGTAAAGAGTTGGCTGGATCCCGATGCAGCACCAAAATGGCATTAGCATAGAGAAATAATAATTTATGCTCACTGCCACCTCCAGTAACTTGTTTAATTCTTGGCTCCTCACTGAGCAATATGGCTAAAGGGTCAAGGAAATTGTAAACAAGAGTGGACTGAGGCAACAGCTCAGGTTAGTTGATCTGGCTGAATTTTTAACAACTGGGTAATATTCCAGTTTTTTAATATATATTAAAAAACCGGAATATTATCCAGTTGTTAAAAATTGGAGCCTTAGGGGATGAATACTGAACTTTTATCCATCTATAGAAATCATCACCAAACCCAAACCTTGACTGTGCAGCAAATAAAAGACCCATCCTACCCTATCCAGCTCTTTGGCTGTCAAGTGTTATGGCTGATTTGGATTTGTTTTATTCATCTGTATATGGTGGAATCTCTTATGTTATTGGTTGCAGATCTGCCCCAGGTAGCATTCCCACATGGGCCCCATATGGGCTCTATGTGGGCCAAAATATGGGCCCATATGGGCCCCATCAAAACCTGCACCCAAGAATCAAATGGGCCCCATGTGGGCCAGCCCAGAAAACCCAAATGGGTTCGGTATGGGTTATTGCTGGGCCACATTACCTGGGCACAATGTGGGCCAGCCCATATGGGCAAAGATGTGGGATTTATCTGGGCCCCACATGGGCCACATTACCTGGGCACAATGTGGGCCAGCCCATATGGGCAAAGATGTGGGATTTATCTAGGGCCCATCTGGGTTACATTACCTGGGCACAATGTGGGCCAGCCCATATGGGTAAAGATGTGGGATTTATCTGGGATGTTTGTGATTACACAATTAAAATGACAAATTTTGCATTTTGCATACTCAAAGAACAAATTACGTTTTACAAGAGAAAGTAATCCAGAAAATGTGGTTAGTGTTTTCACAATGTAATTTAGACTGCTAATTTAAACTGTGGCATCCATAGTACAGTAGCTGGTATTTGAAACGATCGCTACTAGGTTATATTAAGATTATTTACACATGGTAACTAAATTAAATTGAGCGAAGAGTGATGAATTTTACAGGTAAACTGTAAAATAAACTTTTAAGTTAAACTGTGGCTGAACCAAAATTAAAGAAGCAGATAGGCCTAAAATCAATTTTATGCAATATTTATTTAAGGAAAATCACACACCGACATCACAATTAAATAAAAAAATCAGTTTACATTTATTTTAAAAATTAAAAAAACCTCTTAGTCCACCAATTCCACTCTCCCCTGTTTGGAAGGGCCACTCTCCTGCTCTGCCTCTTGCCCATGTCTCTTCTTCCGCCTTAAATCACGTGCATTGTAGAGGAATGAGGTAATGCTTCCTTTCACCTCATCTTTTGTATGGACTCCCTTATGCCTGAACATGGTGGACAATCCGTGAGGAGCACAGACGTCCAACAACAACAAAGCACCACTCGGGTTCAGATCGGGGGGGCCATTCCTCCCAATGTCATTGCCCACGTGAGCATTGAAGTCCCCCAGCAGAACAAGAGAGTCCCCAGGAGGAGTGCACTCCAACACCCCTTCCAAGGACTCCAAAAAGGGTGGGTATTCTGAACTGCCGCTTGGCGCATAAGCGCAAACAACAGTCAGGACCCATCCCCTAACCCGAAGTCGAAGGGAGGCTACCCTCTCGTCCACTGTGGTAAACCCTAATGTACAGGCGCCCAGCCAGGGGGCAATAAGTCCCCGCTTGGCTCCTCTCACCCGCGGGCAACTCCAGAGTGGAAAAGGGTACAACCCCCCTCAAGGAGACTGGTTCCAGAGCCCAAGCCATGCATCGAGGTGAGCCCGACTATATCTAGCTGGAACTTCACAACCTCGCGCACCAGCTCAGGCTCCTTCCCCATCAGAGAGGTAACATTCCATGTCCCTAGAGCTAGCTTCCTGCAGCCGAGGATTGGACCGCCAAGGTCCCCGCCTTTGGCCACTGACCAGCTCACATTGCACCCGACCCCTATGGTCCCTCCTATAGGTGGTGAGCCCATTGGAGGGGGGACCCACGTGCCTTGTTCGGGCTGTGCCCTGGCCACTACAGGCCTGCTACAGGCCTGGCCACCAGGTGCTTGCCATTGAGCCCAACCCCGAGGCCTGGCTCCAGGGGGCGGGGAGCGGTGACCCGGACGGGCAAGGGAAACCGTGGTTCCACTATTTTATTCATCATTAGGGGTTGAGAATATTCATTCATGATTTAGAAAAGTAATGAAATGTAATTAGTTACATTACTTTCATATAGTAATTGAAAGTTACACTACTATTACATTTTAAATAGGGTTACTTGTAATTATAACGAATTACATTTCCAAAGTAATCTTCCCAACACTGTTTATATGTACTAGAACAATAGTCATTTGTGTTTTATTTAGAACATAATGTCTGTTCAATATTGTAACTTAATTGAATATCAGATCACATTTTATGACCAATTACTGCAGGAAAACAGGTAATTCCAAAGAGCTGACATACTATTTCTTGTAACTGTATCTTACTAAAGTTGTTTACCTTTCTACATAAGTTTCTCAAACAGCTTCTTACGTTTCACTTTACTAGGAGCTGTCCATGTCCATGCCAAACAAAAACTGTGAAATTACAGTAAAATGTTTTATGTTGAGCAGTAAAATGTCAAATGAAGTGCAAAAACATTAAATTTACAAAAAATGTCCTTTATTCTTTTGCATAAAAAGTTATTTTACAGTTTTTCTTAATATTATGATCAAATACCTTAATTAAAAGGGCAATTCCAAAAGTTCAACAAATAAATACTATTTTACAGTTTTTTCTTAATATTATTATGATCAAATACCTTAAGTAAAAGGGCAATTCCAAAAGTTCAACAAATAAATACTTTTATTTTACAGCTTTTCTTAATATTATTATGATCAAACTACCATTATATTAGGGGGGCGCCCCCCTCCCTTGAAGGTCAAGTTAATTATTTAATTTTATTCTCTATTTAGCGCCAGATCACAACAGAAGTCATTTAAGGATACCCTATAGAATAGGTCTATACAAGGTCCTTTTATTAAACAAACTAAATAGCCTCATGTTATTTATCTTATTTACACAATAGCTTGTCATTTTTGTCTCTACACAGTCACGTGTTTACAATTCTCCTCAGCTCTCCGTATCGCGCGGGGCAGAGTGCGCGCACACACAGACACGTGCGCGCACACACAGGTGAGCACACTCCCACCAACGGACAGAGGGCGCGCGTCGGAAAATATGTAGCGTCAACCACCTGAAAAGCAGAGAAAAATATCTGTTTTTTTTTTTTTTTAGTGCAGTCATTTAAAGAAACACATGAATCCTGTCGATGTCCATATCTAACCACAAGTGCACAAAAATGTATATTCCACCATTCATTATTTATTAAAAAAAACACAAAGCCAAAATAGATGACATGTGAAAAAGCACACCCTTGCTGCTTCCATAGGATTTACAGTTTTTTCCAATTGCTAACACACTAAAATCTAATGTAAAGCTCAACTGCAAAAACTGACACTCAGAGAGCAA
>JAODLC010000028.1:6321829-6333642 GCA_026781145.1 Hippopotamyrus pictus | reverse complement strand
TATGAATAGTTATAGCCATGTTTATAATACTTTATGAATGCATTATAATGAATTATGAAGGTATCTATAATGCGTTATACATACAGATTTTAAGTAAAGTGTTACCAAACATTCAATTTCAGTCCTGCTGTTTTACTGTGGCATAAGCAAAAGCAGCTTATGAAAGTATAAAAGGGGCATGATGAGAAAATTGAGGCCATCTTTTTTTTTTGAAGTATGAAGTAAAAATTAGCTGATTAATTGCAGGAGAGGAACCAAAGTAGTGCTCGTCTAGCCATGCAATTAGATATTAGTAACTTTTCAGAGAACAGTTTAACATTAGAATATGCAAATTAACAAAGCATTTCTTTGTTTTTGTTTTTTTTCTGAGCAAGTACAGACACAGTACAAATCTTGGTGTTTTCGTCTGGCATATTCACTTTAAAACCATCTGCTTGAAAGCTCATTATGTTTTTGTTTTGCTCTGTCTAATTTTGTTTTTGTTTTGTCTGATTTGACTGGATTTTTTTTTGGTGTTACTGTATTGTTGTTTTTATTCTTTGTGCGGTAACCTCAAGTGTCCCGAAAGGCACCTTTAAATAAAACATAGTGTAGGTAATGTTGTGTCTGTGTCCTCCCTGTTTCCTCATTTGTACTCATCTACACCATGTATCACCCAATGAACAATCAGGACTCTACACATGGATCCCGCTGACACTAGTATTATTATTGTTATAATAATTTAATTTATTTATATCGACACAAAAACAGTTCTGTAGAATTCACTTTTCCTCATTATTGTTTACTAATTTTGATTAGTTTTTATTGAGGTGAAAATACATTAATTTAAAAAAAAAAAAAAACATTTGTACAAATATTAAATATAATGTATTAAATATTCATTCTTCAAATGTTTTCTTAGAGAAATATATATTTGGGCTATATATTTACTAATTGCCTGAATAATTGAAATGAAGGTTATACAGGCGAAGAAAAGGTAACACAAAGGACATGATCTGCTCTGAGTAGGGACTTTGAAACAAAAACTTTAATAAATACAGCATTGATTACTGTTAAATCTTTCTTTAAGGAATGGATAAATCCTTAACTTGAAACAGAGGACCTATGCTGTCTTTCATTGGAAAACGGATTTTACTCTGTTCAAGTGATTCTGGGAGGAGGGGTGCAGGAAAGACACCGGAAGGTCTTAGGGGACATTTTCCCACAGTGCTTGGACTCTGCAAAGCCATGGAGCCGTTCACTGAGCACTTTGGTCACGGATCAAAGCGGATTCCGTGACTTCGCCTTTCACGTCCATTCCTCAGTGTTGTGGAATTAAAGCTCAGGAAATAACTTCCAAAGTGAACCTTTGGGTCATTTTAAAACTCTGCTTGATGTACTCTTATTCATTGTGGCAACGGCCAATGTATTTAAGACCATCCTAAATGAAAATAAACATTTAACAGTGCCATAGACCCTGCTCCTGGTGAGATGTACACGCCCAGTCACTGCCTGTTTCTGTCATGCTTGCGTTGCCATCACTGCCTACCAGCTCATCTTGGGCACAGTCTCCTCCCAAACCCCAGAGACTCACCCAGTCATTTATTAACTTCCTCTTCCTTTTGGAGTGACTAGTTTTTTTTATTTACACAGACAACCATTTGCAATCCAAGGAAAGCTTCCCTTAAAAGATGGCCTTCATTAGCCCTTAGCTACCCCAGGGCCTCATGTAAAACTGCAAATGTCAACAGTGCACGGATGCAGGACAAACGCCGGTTCACCTACGAGCTCTATAGGGAGACTAAGAAATCAACTCAAGGAGGCTGGGTCATTGTTTGCATAAACTCTGACAGGGTGCTCCACTGCCCATTCTGTAAGCTGGTTATGACATGTAAACATGCATATTTCAGTTTCTTTTGGAAATTGCTCAGAAATTTCAATATCAAAAGCCTACAGCTAACAAAGAATTTTATTCTGTATGCACTTCTTTGCAAAAGTGTGTAAACCCTTGACTAATTCACTCACTCTACTGATTTAACATTGACATTTAGTTCTCTGTGGCTTTTTTTATTTTATCTGAAACTCCATACATCCATGTTCTGTAACTGCTTGTTCTATTCAGGGTCTACCTATTCAGGAAGGAGTTCCAACCCATCACAGGGCACACTCACACACAATTCACTCACACAAGCACACCTATGTGCAATTTGGTAACTCCAATTAACCTCAGCCTGTTTTTGAACTGGGGTGGGGGGGAGAACCAGAGGAAACCCCATGATGACATGGGAAGAACATGCAAAGTTCCACACACGCGGAACCCTGGCAGAGACTTGAACCCTGGTCCTAGAGGTTTGACACAACAGCCCCACCATGCCACCCCCTGTTATTTGAATGTGATATAAAAAGAAAATATTTTTGGAAATATACAGTACAGGCCAGAAGTGTGGGCCCATTCTCAGATTTTTTTTTTAAATAAATTATACACTGCATTTTCACTTGTATTACAAGAAAAAAAATTGAAATACTTAAAACTAATGCAACTAACTGGTTTTGAAGTACAATGTAACAATATACATTTTGAGTACAATGTAATGAATGTGAGTGCCTAAGTATGAGTTTCACCAAAATAACCAGCCTTTGTCTTTATCACAGCATCAAAGATTCAAAGCATCCTGTCCAGCGATTTTAACTATAACTTGTGTCCAGTGTTAATTTCATCAACAAAAAAAATGATGATAGGTATTCTTTGATGGCCTTTTATTTCATGACTAAATTGTAATGACAACATACATGGAAAAATGGTTGAAAATGAAAATTACGGTAACTTAACTCGTTTAATTGTTCGTTATGCTCTGACAAGTAAAGATGAGATTAAATTGCTGGCTCTGTTTGGGCAGACAACCTAGATCACAGTAGCCATCTCAAAGCCTTGGTTGTTATCCTTTTTAACCAATCACTGACATGCTTAAATCTGCAAGCGCACGTACCTGTTCTCACTGTCTGCATGCATCTTTCTTATTGGATGATTTGTTTTCTCACTTGGTGCATGTCTGCGCTAGTTAGTATAACTAACGTTAAGATCACTCTTCACGATTTTAGCCCCAATTTTACGCTTGGCGACAGTTTTGGGTATATTGCAGACAAAAGCCCCCAGATCTGAGGCAAATCGGCACGCGATCGCTATCTGTGAACTGTCTATAATGCGACCCAACAGAGTCGCCGATGTGTCACAGACGCACGTCAGATACCTAGAGGGGATTAATGCTTTGCTCTAAATGCCACACTAATGTCCCTTTTTTGTCATTTCAGAAATTTTACTGCATTATATACTTTCTGTTTTTGAAGAAGGGTCATTATAAGTTGTGAAGACATGCATATTTAAAGAAGTTTTGCACATGATTAACTGGGTGTTTGATACGTGTTTAGATGCCATAATAACAAAAATTATCACAGTATAATATGGCCATACAGTTGCATTTGATGGGTGTTTTAATGCCATAATAACAAAAATGAAACATGGAAAGGTATGTGATTTTGATGTATGCAGAAAATAAATACGACCTGTGAACGAAATATGATAGTATTGTACTTCTTCTGACAAACTTTAGGCATTAGTTTTAATACATGAAAGAAGTATGGTAAGTCAGTAACATTCCCAGCCTAGATGAGTAACAGTCATAAGGTGTTCTTGCTTCTGAAGAGAATTTAGCCAGGAGAAATATCCTTCAGCAAAATTCATTTCAGTGTCATTAACCTGTCTAAGAAAATTATGACTAAAAAGGTCACTAAAATTAGAAAATTAAATCTGAGTTCCATTAACTAATTCTTAACTAAAACAAAACAAAAACAAAAGAATAAAACATGACCTAAATCCAACTGCAATTTTCAGGAAGTGACTAAGACTAAAACTAAATATATTCTTGCCCGAATGAACACTGCTTGTGTCCAAACCCTACCAGCTCACACATGCAAACAGTTCTGTCTCATTTCCTGAACCCTCAATTCGAACTTGTCGGTCCACCTCATGCCATGCCAGCTCGATGGGAGAACAATCTGGAGACTGGAGAGGCTAAGACATAATTCTCAAACCTTTTGCTTTCCTTTGGGCTGGATATAATTTTGGCACAATTTTGTAGAATACTTGGATCATTATCCAGTTGAAGAATGAAATTTTGTCCAGTGATAATTAAACCAATATGAATTGTGTGATGTTGAAGAGTTCAGTGATAATTTTCAATTTCATGATCCATTTAATTGGAACTAAGTCTCCATATCTTCCTCCCCAAAACACCCCCATACCGTCACCGATCCACCTCCATGTTTCACATTCTGTGCTTGCCCCCATCCACTGCCTGACATGCACCCCCACATGACTGAAATTTACTTTTGTCCATCCATAAGACCTGCTCCCAGTCCTGAACACTCGAGTGTTTGTCCTGTTTAGCCTATTGTGGTCTCTATTTCTGTGTTAACACCACAAAGTAAAGGTTTTCTGGCAGCAACTCGACCATGCAGCCCAGCTACTCAGAGTCTTTGCTTGACTAGTAAGAGACACCGGTTTCCCTCTGTTCACATTAATCACAGCCTCCAGACTATTATAATCATCTTCCAATTTCTTTTGCACGTCACAACTAAATATTGATCTTCAGCCTTTGATGTCATTTTCCTTTCCCCAGACCATTTCCAGTCACTGTTGCTTCCTCTCAACCTTTCCCTCTGTAAACAGTAGGTCACTCCATGCATAGTAACATTTTATTTTCTGGCTATTTGGCGATGACAGAACCCTTCTTCACTCAAAATTTAGATTTGAGCCCCTCTGTTAAATTGTTACCTGCGCCTTTCTAGCCATTACAAGCATAAAAATAACAAATATTTATCAAAAAATTATACTTATCAGTTGTGATACAGCACAACAGCAGATTGAAACTAGGAGCATAGGGTAATACAGTGTATTACACCTCTCACAAACTGACCTGGGACCTGGGACAAAGCAGACGAGTGGATATCTTTTAATTTATAAAGACACAATCAAGAGAGGCAAAGAGCAAACTCTGACACTAGTAGAAAGAATTCCAACACAAAGTGAATGTCAATCCATTAAAGACAGACCTGGTATGTCTTCAAAAGGAATAGTTTCAGCCTTTGTGGCTAAATAATATGTTACTATAATCTATAAAATATTGAAAATCAGTCAGATACATTTCTATTAAGTATTTCTGTCTTTTCTAATGTCTAATGTCTTTAATGTAATTCTCTTTTATTTAAATGTGCTCTTTGGGCTTTGTAAAGCACTTTGAATTGTGCTATATAAATAAACTTGTCTTGCCTTGCCTTAATAATTTCCCATAATAAAAGTTTGACAAAGCAGTGCATTGTTTTTTTATTTTTTTAAATCCAAGGGTGGGCCCATACTTGTGGCCTGTAGTGTATCTTAAAAATTGATGTATGCTGTATGCGTAAGTATACAGAAATTACAGAAATCCTCGGGTAACGGTTAACATTCGTCTTCTTGTTCTTAAGCCACCCATGTTACTGTTACGTTAGCCTTGTGTTTGACTAGAATTTCTAGAATTTCACTAGACTACAATTCCTTTATTGTCATTGTACACAGAGCAAGTACCATTGAATTTCAGTCTTTGTATATACTGTATCCTATTTCTCACCAAGGAGACACACACATATACACAGGTGAGAGCAAAGCTTGGGGTCAGAATACAGGATCAGGCATTTATCTGACAGCCCTGGAGAAGCTGGGCTTAAGGGCCATACTTAGGCGCCTCTTGATGATATGACTACTCTGTCAACTAGGATGTGGTTTAGGTTTCTGGTTTTCCATATACTTTTGAAAACTATTCAAATGTGATCAATGTAGTAATTTAAAATTTTAATTTTGTCCTCCATCAGAGCAGTATTTTAATGCTGTTAACTGCCAGATATCTAACAGTCTCCTAGTTTCCATATATACTGTATACACTGTAGCACAGCTACATTGGCTGTTGACACTATAATGGTTTTTTGGTGACTAAAATGTTCCACAGAAATGTTGGCCAGGCTGGGATCCTGGAAGCCAGCACGCTTGCTGGAAGGATCCTAGCATTCCAAGCTTAGGCCGCAGTCACCTGGCTGTCCTGGAGATCTGTAAATCCACGCCAGGCCAAATCCACGGCCAGGGATCGACATGGTGCTCCAGGTTGTAAAAGTGCCACTACAGTGGAAATACTGAGTGGGGAATGAGGTGGGCATAACTAGGGCAGCAGGATTGTGGATTTTCGTTCCAGGACCTTCTTCAGGACTCCTGGCCATGCGAAGGTATTTTTCCATGCAGTTATCTGTTTGTGTGTCAGTCTGTTTTCTGTCTGTCTGTCTGTCTGTCTATCATCTAATAACTGTATATTCCTCCAATTACATTGAAAGCACAAGTGAGTGAAATGTAAACGGTTCATGAAATCACTGTATCCATGTCAGTACCAATTTTGAATTCCCACTGAGAAACATTACATTTGCCTATGAAACAGTCTTCAGTAGTGGTGCATGTGATTACAGAAGAACCAGGTACAATAAAAATTTAGATCCTTTTTACAGGAATCAGCAGTAGATGGGTAATTTCCTGGACTGTGACATATACAAGATTCCACATTGATATTGATCACATTGTAGGCTGTGTGCTGTTCATACAGAGTCACTTTGCACATCTATTTTAACTAGTAATTTTGCTGGAACTGAAACATGCCATGGATCCTGGGCATTGCATTTAATATGCTCCTACAATGAAAGGAACAACTGTAGTCCACAAGCCCTCCATGAATGATGTTAAGTGTTTTTATTGGAGTTTCCACTTGAAATGATTCTGTACACATCATTTTTCATGTGCCCAGTTCCGACAGAAGACCCAGTAAAGGTTCAAATATGCCATAAACCATCTACAGACTCATTTCCAAGCGCTGAGGCAGCAGATGAGATGGCCATTACTCTCCAGCCATGTTGCTCATTTTACACAACATGCGTAGTAGGCTAGCTTTTCACTGAAGGCTTATGAAAGTCAATACTAGCTTTTTTTCCCCACTTGCTACATGATGCAGCTGTAACAGCAGCACTCAGGAAACAAAGATCCAGATGACGAGCAAACAGTGCAGAGCTTAATGACAAACGGCAGGAATCGTGGGAGCAGGTTATGGCGCTGGGAATGCGGAACACACACCCATCCAAGAGGGGGATGGGATCGCACACTTACAGGGCTGACAACTGGAAGGAGACCACAAGCAAAGCCACACAGGAGGGTAAATAATCACTGTGAGAGAAGCAGGGAGAGTAAACAGTCAGCTGCTTCTCATCAGCCACTAAAGCCTCACAAGGACTTAGCGAGAATAACTGGTTAAGTAACCCTGTGATTAGCAAAGAATCAGCCACAGCTGTCAGTATTAAAGTAAGGCAGATCGGGATAGGGGCGTGTCTATGATGAAGGGGCATGGCTACGATGAAGGGGTGTGGCTATGATGGGGCGTGGCTGCAGTGAGGGCTCGGTCTCCATCCTTAGAACAGTACACAGGTCAGATAATCCCATGAAACTGTGTGTGTTGACACAAAGCACTCAGAGAATCTGACTCTTGAAGTTGCATCCGACTTAGATCGTTACAGGCTTTGGAGATAACAGTGTAGGCTCTTACGGACATCAAAGTGGCACCTATGTGACTCATTTAACAAACACAAAAAATAAACAACCAAGGCCAAATCTGTTGAAAGACGTATGTTGGTTTTAAAGTCCCTGAAACCACAGTAACATCAATTACAGCAATAAAATATGTATCTTGCAGTTTGGTAAATGTAATTCGAAATATTGTTTATCTAATAATTTGCAGTTCTACATGATAATTTATGGCATTATATGGTTTGCGGCCTCTTTGATTTGGTTTAACATTCGTCATAATTCTCAAAGAACAGATGCTCTTAATCCTTTAAACAGGATCCTTTGGTGCTAAAGCCTGTGGTTCATCTAAGGATAAAAGAAAAACTTTCATTATCAACACGTTACATATTGTGATGATGCATATTGTGATAAAAATGTGTAAACAGCATTTCATTGTAAGTAATACATAAAAAGTAATTTGAAGAACACAAAGAAAAATAAGATATATTGCAACTTTTTTATATTAATTAAACAGAAATATCCCCCTCATGGTTGTATTCTTCTTAGTACATATTAAATCATAAAATATAAAAAAAATCCTTCCATGCAGCCATTTTTTGAGGGCTATGGTCAAAAATAAATTATACAACTCTAACACTGTGTTAAACTAAATACTTACTGAGGGTCTAATCCTTTTACGGGACAAACAAGCTGATTACAGTTGTCCAAATGCTTATTGCTGTGTGACATTTTCTCATAGCTTTGGCACCTATCCAACCACATCAACAACAGTAGCCACACAGTCAAAGTCTTGTACCAGCCCAGAGAACTTACCTCACCGTGTTTCAGCTTACAGTAAATCATGAGGAGCGCGGAGCCAGCAAGGGCTGCAGGGTGGTCACCGCGGTAAACATGAAGCACTTCTGCTTGCCAGCACTGGGGAAATTCCCTTCAGAGCAGCTTGGTGTCAGAGAAACGACAGGACATTTACCCTCAAGCTGCTGGCAAGGCGAGGAATACAGCACAATCTGCTGTATATTTCAGAATTTTTATTCATAACTGTTGATTTGTAAAAAATCAAGTTAAAGTTTTTTATAATTGTTTTAGGCTTAGAGTACTGTAGAGTACTGTAGAGATGTTCTCTCAGGGGTGTAGGAACCGGGGGGGGGGCCGTATCCCTGACAATATTTCATTTGGCTTCATCCATCCCCCAAATTAAATGACCACTGTATTTAAATAATTAAGTTGTACCCTAACCACCCTGTGAAACTCTCTCCCACGCCATTGTCTCCTCCACACACTACACATACACATACACATACACAGTGTGTAGTGCAATACACATACTCACGATAAGCTGCATCCCTGTACAGTCATGATATTCCAATTAACACGGCGATTTCAATCTATAACAACAAACGCTTGTGGCCTCTGAACTCCTGAGAAAAGTAACACCGAACTCAGCGCAGGAGTGTCATTCTAACTGGCGCTGTTGCTTCTATGTATCACTGCCACCGCTGAGGTACCACAATCCTTATCTCGGGCTAGGAGACGCTGCAGAGCTGTTTCTCCTCTGCTACCACATTAGCAGGGAGCTTTTCCAAAGGCATGCAGATAACACATGAACATCGAAACAAAACATACACACAGCATCAACTCAGACAAAACAAGCAAACATACACACAGCATCAACTCAGACAAAACAAGCAAACATACACACAGCATCAACTCAGACAAAACAAGCAAACATACTCACAGCATCAACTCAGACAAAACAAGCAAACATACACACAGCATCAACTCAGACAAAACAAGCAAACATACAGTGCCAGTCAAATGTTTGGACACACCTACCCACAGAAAGGTTTATTTGTACTATTCTCTACATTTTCAAATGATATGTCAAAACTATAAAATAACAGATATGGAACTGAGATGGGCAGCACCTCTGTGTGCTGGGACTCAGGAGGTTGCCGGTTCAAATTCTTGGGTTGGACATTGGCCCCTGGGCAGTGGTGACTTAATGGTTTGGGAAGCGCACTTGTAATTGAAAGATTGCTGGTTCAAATCCCCAACCAGTGAGGTACGCTGAGCAAGGTACCACCCCCAAGCACTGCTCCCTGGGCACTGAATTAGCTGCTCCCTGCGTCTCATGATGTCACATATGGGTTAAATGCAGAGGATGCAATTTGCTGTGGTGTGTCAACAATGACTAATCTCTTCACCTTTGAGCAAGGCCCTTAACCCGAGCTGCTCCAGGCACTGGCTGAGCGTACTTTCTCCTCTATGCCAGTTCCATGAGGTGGCCTCCTGGGATGTTTTCCCAGCTGTCCTGAAGGAGTTTCTACTCTCATACAGTACATATTTATACTTTCATACTGTCATACATACATATACTCTCATACTGTCATACATACATATGCTGTACAGTACAATCCCGTTATAACAGACATTAAGGGATCTGGCATAACAGTCCGTTATATCCAAAGTCCGTTATAACCAGAGTTGCTGTATGCACAGAACACAACTACAGGACACCATTCACTCATGCCACACCCCAGCAGACACATTTATTATATTGTACATGTAGTAATCCAACTTTACCTGACTATTGGAAGTATATATACTGGTGACAGACAGCCGCACAGACCAATCAGTGTTGCCCGCTGTTACACCACGCCTATTTATAGAGCGTGACTATTAATAATCCTGATATCACCAGCACACCACGCGCCTTGTAGGCGGAGCCTGCATGTCCGTTATAGCTGAACGAAACTACAAGCATGGGGACCAAATTGTTTGTTCATTATAAGCGAAATTCCGTTATATGCGAGTCCGCTATATCCGATGCTTTTTCTGCATGTTCGTAAAGGCGCGTAACACCTGTTCAAGCGGACCTTGTCCATTATAGACGATATTCCGTTATATGCGAGTCCGCTATATCCGATGCTTTTTCTGCATGTTCGTAAAGGCGCACGGCCGGGACCAGCGGACCTCGTCTGTTATAGACGATATTCTGCTATAAGCGAGTCCACTATAACGGGATTATCTTGTACTCTCATACTCCCCACTCCCATGCCCCTGTCTCCAAAAAACCACAGTGAGAGCCATTATCCACAAATGGCGAAAACATGGAACAGTGATAAACCTTCCCAGGAGTGGCCAGCCGACCAAAATTACCCCAAGAGCACAGCGATGACTCATCCAAGAGGTCACAAGAGACCCCAGAACAACATCCAAACACCTGCAGGCCTCACTTGCCTCAGTTAAGGTTAGTGTTCATGACTCCACCATAAGAAAGAGACTGCGCAAAAATGACCTGCATGGCAGAGTTCCACCTTAAGAAAGAGACTGCGCAAAAATGACCTGCATGGCAGAGTTCCACCTTAAGAAAGAGACTGCGCAAAAATGACCTGCATGGCAGAGTTCCAAGACGAAAACCACTGCTGAGCAAAAGGAACATAAAGGCTCGTCTCAGTTTGGCCAGAAAACATCTTGATGATCCCAAGACTTTTTTGAAAATACTATGTGGACTGATGAGACAAAAGTTGAACTTTTTGGAAGGTGTGTGTCCCATTACATCTGGCATAAAAGTAACACAGCATTTCAGAAAAGGAACATCATACCAACAGTAAAACATGGTGGTGGTAGTGTAATGGTCTGGGGCTGTTTTGCTGCCTCAGGACCTGGAAGACTTGCTGTGGTAAATGGAACCATGAATTCTGCTGTCCACCAAAACATCCTGAAGGACGATGTCCGGCCATCTGTCCGTGCCCTCAAGCTAAAGTGGACTTGATTTCTGCAGCAGGACAATGATCCAAAACACACCAGCAAGTCCACCTCTGAATGGCCTAAGAAAAACAAAATGAAGACTTTGGAGTGGCCTAGTCAAAGTCCTGACCTGAATCTGACTGAGATGCTGTGGCATGACCTTAAAAAGGCGGTTCATGCTCGAAAACCCTCCAATGAGCCTGAATTACAACAATTCTGCATAGATGAGTGGGCCAAAAATCCTCCACAGCGCTGTAAAGGACTCACTGCCAGTTATCACAAAGGCTTTATTGCAGTTGTTGCTGCTAATGGTGGCTCAACCAGTTACTAGGTTTAGGGGGCAATCACTTTTTCACACAGGGCTGTCACGCCCGGCTCCGTTCGGTCCTCATGTGTGCCACGCCCCCTCATTATCCACGTGTGCTTCCCTGATCGTGCC
>JAODLC010000028.1:6300224-6312028 GCA_026781145.1 Hippopotamyrus pictus | reverse complement strand
TTATGGGGAAAATTCGATCAGAACTCGAACTTTTTAGGATTTGATCCGGAGTTCTGAACGGATTAAGTTTGAGTTCTGAGGTACCACTGTAGTTACTTTTTTTTTTGACTTTCCGCTTTCAGTTTCAGCCCATAAAAATGACAATAGCATTTTTGGTAGGGTAGCAAGAATCGATAAATATATCTGTCGAAACACGCTAAGGTAGGACAAAGCAACAAGGTAGGAAGAATTGACAGAACGCCAGTAGTTTATTTTTAAGCTGTTTTTTCAAGTAGATGTACAGCTGTCTGTAGATAAAAGTGCCTGTGTCACATTGGGGATATTTGGCTCTAACTTGGAAATGTCTGTAATTACTGTATGGGAAAAATATAGAAATATATATTGTATATTGCTGTTCAGCTAAAAAATACTGAGATATAATTTTTGGTCCATATCGCCCAGCCGTAACATAGCCTATAGTGTTCTGAAAGCAATCCAATTTACAGCAGGTTCTACATTAATCTTTTCGCTGTGAGTGCCAAAGTCGGCGCTGCTGCTGCCACCACTATCATCAGCCACGGGAGCTGATGAAGGCCCTGCTGTGACAAACATAACAGTAATTTTGGCACCTTTGGCAGCGTCTGCTTGAAGAGCCAGTTTCTTGTTTTCCCACAGTTTCTTTGCACCTTCTGACAGAGTGACACTGCACACCGGCGCAGAGCCAAAAGCGGGATTGGGCCAGCCCCGTGTAAGTTAAAAAAAGAACCAATGGGCTGTAGATCAATGTGTTTCATGGACCAGTGGTCAGGAAATAAACTCCTGTGCTGACTATACAATACAATTTTTTGAGGAATGCGCTACGCAGGCACCGGGGCCAAAGCAAAAGGTGATGGTGTTTAAAAATGTGATTGGGCCAGCCCAGTGTCAAATGGGCCACCAATCTACGAGTTCTATGGGCCTGTCAGACCAATAAATAAATAAACGGTGTTGACCCAAATAGCACATCGACCCACTGGGAAAATGCCGGTGTGCCAGATGTGCCCACAAGACACATCCTTGGTCTGCTGACAGTTCATGTCTCCTGACATAGTAAGGCTTCATATTTTCATGTCCGCCAGGTAACTGGGCCGCTCATTGATGGTAGAGCTCCAGATCTTGCTCACCACTGGGTCCCTGTACCTACTTTAATGTCAATTGCTGACACCAGCAGGCCTTCTACATTAGAGAAATAAAATATATTGCCTTCCTTCGCTGTCTTATCTATCTTCCCTAATGGAGGCCTGGAAAATGCATCTGCATTAAAATTATCAACCAGCTTCTTATACAAAATTTCATACTAGCAGGCCATCAGCATCAATGCCCAGCGCTCGTGATTTCGGCCCCAGTATAGCCAGCGATGGCATATGATCGGTGGTCAGAGTAAATATGTACCCATATAAGTATTTATGGAATTTTCTTACTCCAAAAATGATTGCCAATGTCTCTTTTCTATCTGCGCATATTTCTTTTCTGCCTCCCTTAAAGTGCATGAAGCAAACACAATTGGACTCTCTTCTGCATTGCTCATGAAATGAGAAATGACCACCTATATTCCATGAGGGGATGTGTCACACGCCACCCTCAGTGGCTTCACCATGTCATAATGCACCAACTCTGCTCTGTTCAGCTGCATATCCTTTCCCCTCCTGAGAGCCTCATCACAAGCAGATGTCCAGCTCCACTTCTCCTCCTTTCTCAACAATACATTTAAAAGATGAAGCACACTGGATAAATTTTTCAAAAACCGACCGTAATAATTTAGCAGAACTATAAAGGATTGTAACTATGTGACACTGGCTGGCTTGGGAGCCCTCACTATTGCCTCCACCTTTTCCTGTGTTGCATGCAACCCTTCTTGATCTCTCAGATGCCCGAAATATTCTACACTTTTCTATAAGAATCCAGTTTGCCAGCTTCACCCTCATGTCATAGCGCTCTAGAAAGGTCAACACTGCACTCAGCCTCTTTAAATGTTCCTCTTTTGTGCTGACTGTAATCAGAATATCGTCCAGAAAACAGGTCATCCCTTGTCATCCTTGGAGAATCTGATCCATCACAGCCTAGAATATTGCCACCCCATAGCTTTGTGAGTGTTTATGGTTAAATACTGTTTGGAGTCTTTGTGTAATCTGAGCTGCTGGTAAGCATGAGAAGGGTCAACCTTGGAAAACCATTTTCCTCCTGCTAAGGTCACAAATAAATCCTCTGAACTGGGTAGCTGTTTATTGTGACTTTGTAATCCCCGCAAATGCAGACAGACTTATTAGGCTTTGGGACTACCACTATTGGAGCACCCCATTCACTGCACTCCACTTTGGAAATTATTCTCTCACTATCCAAAGTTCCAAGTTATTTTTCCACCGTGTCCTTCAGTGAATAGGGCACTGGCAGTGCTTTAAAAAATATTGGCCTTACACCTGGCCGGATTTGTATTGCACTTGTTTTCTCAGACAACACCACTAAGTGGCGCTTCAGTACTGTTTGTAATTGAGGATCATGGTGATCTGTTTCATATTCCACTATGAAAATGCTCTTCCAATCAAGTTTAAATTTTTCAAGCCAATGTCATTTCATAAGTGCTGGCCTTTTGCCTTTAACTATCACCGAAGGCAGTTTTGCCTTCTGGTCACCATATTACTACACTGGTGTCAGTATATAGCCACATAAAGGAATGCTTTCTCCCGATTACGCCTTCAGTTTAATGTTGAACTCTTTTAGGGGTAAGTGTGGAAATTTACTTTGGTACAACACTTTAGATGTGAGGGACACTGCTGCCACCGTATCTAATTGCATGATGATGTCCTCATCATCCACTTTCAACGTAACTGTGATGCCATCATTCCCACTGGATGCAGTATACACGGTGAATACTCCTTCTTGATCCCCAGTTTCCACATACTGGGTCCTGGCTGTTTGAGTCTTATTTCTACATGCTCTTGCTATGTGTCCAGTTTTAGAACAGGTATGACATTTCACATTGTTAAATTTGCACTCTCAAGGTAAATGTCTTCCACCACAAAAATAACATTTATGTTAATAATCCCTTTTCCAACCATCTCTCTGGCCCGAGGTCCCGTTTCTATTTATAAACTACCTTTGTCCTTTATTTGTGAGTTTCACTTTCAAAACTTGACTCACATCTGCATTTTGTGAAATTCTTCAGCGCACTTTCCATTGACTTGTTCAAAAGTTAAATTTTTCTCAGTCAACAGTTTCCGTTGCAAACTGCCCACTCACTAAGCGATCCTACAAAGTTTCATCCAAATGATCACCATACTCACAATGCTTTGACAATTGTTGTATAGCAACTATATAATCAGTCACAGACTCTCCTGCCTTCTGATTACGTTTTTGAAAACGAAACCTTTCCACAATGACCAAGGGTTTTGTCTGGTAATCCGAAAGCAACGACTCTGTCAACTGGTTGCATGCCATGGTCACAGACATGTGCGGCATGACCAAGTTCTTTGAAAGACCGTAAGCTTCTGGCCCAATGGTCGCTAGGAAAACATTGACCATCTTTTTCTGTTGTATATTGTTTGCTAACAGCCACAGTTCAAACCTCTTCAGGTAGGATGCAAAGTCCTTCCGCAACTCTTTGAACTCATCCACTCATTTGATTAATGCCATCACCTCCTAGTTCCACAGTATATGAAAATACGAGCTTGTTAGCTCTGTAACATCAGGTCCTCTCATCATCGATTGGATACCTTCATTGCCAATATGATATATTTGGTGGCTGTTCAATAAGTATTTCAGACAATATTTACAACAGGAACAAGCTTTATTATTGATCAAATGCTGTACAAGCTGTATCGTACCAACAGTGCTCAAACACTCTGACGTTTTTAGTTTCCAGGAAGAGCACTCAAACATGTGATGTAACTGACCAATCACACCTCTCCATTAGGCCGGGAACATAGCCTATTAAACCCAGTCTATTATAACCACCTTTTTCATTCTATGTCACGCCACAGTGCAGAGTGTTTTTGATGCAGCAGACCTACATACAGAGCGCCAATAAAAGTATTGCGACAAATGCGTGAGTCATTTTAATAAAGGAGCTGACAGCCCTTTTAAAGTGGAAGTTGCTCTCTTTATTAAAAGGCATTATTGGTTTAAAACTAGCAGTTGCACAGAAAAAACACCACCGGTTACACACTAAAAAAACATACACACTCCATGGCAAACATATATATTTACAACATTCACGATTCACATGAATACACAAATACACATATTAATTTGACTATTTGTCCAGTGCAGTGCAAAGCATGCCAGTAATTGCATAACTAGTCCTACTGATCCACCCCGTGGTGTCACATTATGTCAGCCAGTCATGGACAGTGGGTGGGATCAGAGCAAGTGAAAAAGTTCACCTGGGAGCTAGACCCTATACAGACAATGTACTGAACTGTGATCACTGCTCATATGATTTCATATTGCTAGAACATTGATTTCATCAATAAGTATACGGCCATACATATTTAGTCAGTTATGCAAGGGGAATTAATAGACAACTAATGCAGGAAACAGCATGTTAAAATACAACATATTTGCAAATGTTAAGGCACAAAATAGGAACAAATAAAATAGTGATTGTGGCATGTACAGAAGTCTGGACCCCTTTTCACTTGTCCATTGATTAAAATATTTTTGTTGGGTTACTGACCTTAATTACGTCATTAGGCCTTAATAACCATTAGGAGTTGTCACCTGTTGATAATTGCAGATTAATAAATTCCCTGCCACTATGAACATTGGCCTGTCACTCAACAACCATGGGCTCCTCTAAGCAACTAAGTGAGGATCTGAAAATGAAGCTAATTGATGCATACTAAACAGGGGAGGGCTATAAAAAGAATGAAAAATTCTCCCATCAAGCTGAACTGTGGAAGTCAAGGCAGGATCTGGAAGACCAAGAAAATTTCAGAGAGAATAGTACATATGTTGTGCACATATGACTGCAGTTATTTAGTTAACTGAGTTTTCACACCCTCATGCAAGCAGCTAGGGCTATATTCATGGCAAGGCCAAGGTTGCATAAAAATTTATAACTATTATAACAATACAGTACCAGACAAAAGTTTGAACAGGCTAATCTGGCTACAAAGGAGAGTGATGGTGTTGCACCACATGACCTGGCTACTTGACCTAAACACGGTACAAATTGGTAAGGAGGAGTTTGGCCAGAGAGTGAAGGAGAAGCAGCCAATGGGTGCTTGAGCATATGTGGGGATTCCTTCAGGACTGCAGGA
This sequence comes from Hippopotamyrus pictus, assembly GCA_026781145.1. Lineage (NCBI taxonomy): Eukaryota > Metazoa > Chordata > Actinopteri > Osteoglossiformes > Mormyridae > Hippopotamyrus > Hippopotamyrus pictus. The sequence continues at coordinate 6,306,752 of JAODLC010000028.1, read as the reverse complement.
AAGAAGATCCCAGAAGACCACCTCATGAAACTGGTATACAGGAGACAGTAGGGCCAGCCAGTCCCTTGAGTAATTGGGGTCTTACTCAGGGGCCCAGTGGTGGGATCACTATACAGACCCTGGGGATTTGAACCAGCAGACTTCTGGATCCCAACCCAAAAATCTATCCCCCACCCTTGTTTTACACTTTTTTTAGTCAGTGCCTAATTCCATATATGTTATTTTATAGTTTTGAGGTATTTATCCTAAAACGTAGAGAAGAGTACAAATAAACATTTCTATGGGTGGCTGTGTCCAAACTTTTGACTGGTTCTATACCACAAAATCCACCATAATCTACTTGAAGAAAGCAAGTTAAAAGTTTTGGAATGGCCCTCACGGTGCCCTGACTTAAAGATCATTGAAAATTTGTGGGTAGAACTTAAACATGTTGTGCATGCAATATGGTCCAAGAATATCTCAGAAATAGAAGTAATGTGCAAGGAAGAGTGGGCAAAAATCCTTACAACAAGATCTAAAAGGCTCTTAGCATGATAGAAAAGGTACTCACATGCTGTGATATTTGCTAAAGGATGTATCACTAAATACTGACCTTTGCACATGCCAGAATTACTATTTGTTCCTATGTTTTGAGGTTCATGGAATAAAAAGTAACTATGTGTTAACATATAGCAAATATATTGTTTTTATCATCTGTTTCCTCCAGCAGTTGTTTACTACTTTTGTGTTACAAATCTGATTAAATATTTAATTTGGTCAGGGGTGCCCAAACTTTTGCATACAACTATACATGTGCCACAAAATTATGTCATTTTTATGTGAGTTCAGTAACGTTCCTTCCATAGTATCTGCAGTATCTATATATGTACCAAGGTTTTCTTACAAACAAAATAATGAAAATCAAAAGCAATAGAAAACATGTATTTGCTTAACAAGATGCAAAGTTATACAACAAAATACTGATCTGCTTAAGGTTTCCAGGAAATCACATTAACCTTGAATATTACATAAAGCCTAGAATCCAGCTCCATGCAGTCCGCCTCTTCCATGGACATCTTTTAATTGTGCAATTCATGCTAAAATAAACCTATGGATTAAACCTCCTCATGCTCAAAATAAGCATGCTAAATCAGAAATGGGACAACAAATGCCTAAGAGCAAATTAGAAGTAACTTAAATTGAATGTCCATTGACTGGGTTTTCCTGTGCAGCTGTTACTATCAGATACTCACTTCTATCACCACTTGTGACTGCAGTTTCTCTAGATTCATGAAACAATGTCTCTAATACACCTGAAGAGAAGGATTTCAATCATGTACATAGAGTGCTGTTTTCCCCCTCGATGATTAAATCATATTTATTGCATGACATATTTAATCAGACACAGAACAAATATTCTAGTAATGCTGTGAGATCTATGTCTAACTGGGTGTCCCATTACTTTTGTGCTATACTGCTGGGTATCCTATCAAGACCAAGTACCAAACTTCAAGACCACTTCAGGTTAGTTTCAAAGAACCCCAATTTTAATGATGCAGACTTATGATGGACATAGGAATATACTGTCTTGATATGCAATGCATTGTATGTGTTTAATGAATAATTCAGAAACACAGCTACCAAGAGTCAATTCAGTAGGTCAATTTTGATTGATTTTAACATTTTACTTCTCCAAGTGCATAAAAGGCACAAAGCACACAGACCCATTATGTATCTGCCAGGCAACAGCCATTCCACCATGTAGCATATATACATAGACACACACCGATATTTAAAAAAAGCTTTACTGGCGCCGGGATGCAGTGGGATGTGAGCCAAAGCAGCAGGGCTCAGCAGGAACGCTGGGCAGTCATGCAGATTCTTGCATGGGGCTCTGTGCATTTGCTCTTGCCTTAGGTCTTGTACCATTTCCAATGTCACACCTACGCGGATGGGAGGCCTAGCTGCTCACACCGTCATGTTTCAGATGACTCATCAGTATAAAGAATTTTTCTTAGAATTCAGGGTCACTTCCAAATATAATTGAACACAATTTTAAACAGAAATCATGTGGCAATCACCATCTGCACCATGCTTGTTATTTTTAGCAAAAATATTTATGTTTCATATTTAAGTGCATTTAAAGTTAAAGTGTGTTTTAGATTTAATGAATTTAAAAAGTATTAAAAGTATTAATTAATTAATTGATTTTTTTTTTTTAATTCTTTCACCAAAAATTGGGACAGGTTGCAATGTATAATACATAAATGGTAATGATTAACTTAATAACCCTCTATATTATTGTTTTCACAACTATTTTTCAGTTCAGCCCCAAAGTGCTATATGGACAATCTGAAAGGCATACACATTTTTGATTTTTTAGTCACATATCTTCATGTCTGCAGTGAAACTGTAACTACACATACTTCATGAGACAGGACTGCCCTCATATATTTCTGTTCCATAAAGTACAACTACCCACATCATCTCCATTTTATTTCAACATAGTCATTTGCATGATTAACAATGTTCTGTGGCAATCTGTTACAATGACTGGAAACCAGGCTAGATAACAATGTATTCTATAAACAGGAAGTTCAGCTGAGAACCCAGAATGCCATAGTAAATACAGATATTACCACACAAGCACAAATTCATTCAACTGAGCCGATGGAGCTGTCTCCAGCACTTGCAAGCCTGCAGGACACAGCTGACCATGGACAATTCTTCCTTAGCCCTCATTACAATTCATGATAGCCTGCTGTGCTATTTAGACAAAGAGACATAAACTTGTTTAGCTTGAGTAATGGAAAATTCTGCAACCTGTAAAATAAGATTTCAAGTTGCAACATGATTTGTTGGCATTTAATTAAAGCTAAATTAGATATTCATCAAATGGTGAATATGACAATATGCTCCAGTAAACATATGCATCTATGTAGTGTTAGCATATTCTGATGTAGTCTTAGTCCTTTGACGAAAATACAGCTTAGTTTTAGTCATATTTTAGTCATCTGATTTTTTTTGTTTTAGTCTAGTTTTAGTCAATAAACTCTTTTGCCACAAGATATTTATAATTAGAGGATATTTAGTCAACTAAAAACAAAACAGTTTTAGTAGTAGTCTACACATGCATGTACACATGTGTGCACACAGATTAGTCTATCTCTATCCACTCTCAATTCTTGAATGAAACATATGTAAAGCTGTCATTTGAGCGTGCAATTAGGTTTTAACATAGTCTTTAATGGCATAGATTTAACTGTTGTAATGCAGAATGTTGCAATTCTTAAATGGCTTATTTGAACTTTATTTATCATTAATTAAAAGATAAATAAAAACAAAATTTATAACAAAATTTTAAAAATAAAAAAAAAATACTCTTTTTATCGACAAAATTAACATTGAGTCTATGACATTACAAAAATCTTTAAGTCCTGTATTCATATTTATTTTGTAGGCTGCAGGGTTGCAGGAAATAATACAGCCTCCATGTCACCATTTTTGCTTTTATAGTAATTTGTGAAAGAGGTCTGACCTAGCTCAAGTGCCATGTCTAATTTCTAAGATGTGGTTGTTCCAAATCTCAGGACCCTAACACCTTAGAGTAGCAAGAGCAGGAAGAACAGAGAAATGGGGGCTGTAGCTCTTCTCTGCTGCTGCCAACAAATACAAGTCCCCCAGAGAAGCAGCGCAACTGGAACCAGCTGCCACTTATTAGCCTGAATTGAATCATAAAAGGCGGGGTCTCCAGGGTCAAAGTGCAGGGGTTCAGAGAGACAGGCGCTGACATGGAATCTGCACATGGAGAAAACAATACCAGTGCTCAAATGTACTGCAATGCACTTATTCACTGTGTCTCACTGCAGGTTGCCCCACATCAACAGTACAAGACCAACCTTAACCTGTGTGGTCCTATAGCATTGGTCAACAATTTTTACTTTATTTTGTTGCAAGAATCAAAATAAGTGCATCCTATAGTATTTTTTTAGTTAAATTCAAATATCTAATCAGAATTTTCCTATCACACAAGGATTTTGAATAAACAGAATTATTCTTTATGCATTATGTATATTTACAGTATATGTGCATGGTGGAAGTGACTCATCTAAAACATAAAACTAGGGGCGGAGCTATAGGCAGGGTGGGCAGGGCCACCACCCCTGGGCCTGGGCCCTCCCCTAGATCGTAGAGGGCCCTCCTCCCAGCCAAAAGAGGATCCGCCCATATATTAAATACTAGAGTTGGATGTCTTGAGACCGGTCTTGGTCTTGAGACTGGTCTCAGGACCACTTTTACGCGGTCTTGGTCTTGTCTTGGTCTCGGATCCCTTGGTCTTATCTTGGTCTCGCTGTCTTGGTCTTGCTGTCACAGATCAAAATAGTGGTCGGGAGATCTTGAGCGAAAAGTATCCATGACACACAATGTAACGTTCGATAATGCAACATTATTATTATTTCGCCTTTCACGCCCTTCAAATGCAAACAATCAATGACATACATGCATTTTCTTGTGATTCAGACATTGGTGCTCATCCAATCAAAATACACGTTATATGCGCAAAATAAGTGTAGCACTAATTAAATGTTAGTTAAATGTGTAATCACATGCCACTGCAGACATCATGATGTCATAATCTTTTAAGCACTTGTTCTTATTCTTATTAATGCACAATTTGATGTGCAGTTTGTATTGGTATATAGTATTTGTAGTTTGCATTTGATTCATGTGACATGTGCGCATGTCTTTATATTGTTTTATTACAGTATTTTGCTTAAAATGGTGTTGTTTGACTAAATAAATGTGACCATTGACTTTTAAATAACATCTGCATATCACGTTGTATTGACTTAACATGCCTAATCCATTTCAGGGAAGTTGATATCATACAGTGTCATTTGGCTAGTACTACAATGGGACATGATGCAATTTCAAGTTTATAATTGTGTGCCTTCAATTTGATGTTACAATTTCATCTACAATTTAAGTATAATTGAGTCACATCAGTTACATATTTCCCATCCTTTAGACAGTTGTTGGAGGTGTTAGCTGTTTTGTCAGATGACTTTGGGACCAGTCAGTACCCGTCATGTCAGTCCTCAACAGCACACAAAAGTAAAGGGAGTCTTTTTTTTCGGTTTCTGTCTTGCTCTCGTCTCGACTTCATCTTGGTCTTGACTCGGTCTGTCTTGGTCTAGTCTCCCTCTGGTCTTGGTAGTGTCTTGGTCTTGGTTTAGGCGGTCTTGACTACAAGTCTACTAAAGACACATGAAGTTATACTGATAAAATTTTTCTAAAGCTCTTGACAACTAAAATATATAATTTGCATTTTAGTTGTGACTTGTGATTTTATATATCTGTCATGTTTTGAATACATTCTTATTATGGTGGGTGTATGTAATAATTTTTAATTTTTAGAAAAAAAAATCTGTAAAATCCCTTCCGCAAACTTAAAATATAATTTATAGTAATGTTTTGAAGTCAAACTAAGCTGTTCCTTTTGTATTTAATAGTTTTCCGTGTGAGGAATTTGCAAAAAACTGCAGTGATGACTGTATATAGCCCGATTATATGTTGTGGGCCTTTTAATTTGTTTGTTTGCAACTTCGCCATGTAGGCTGCCTTCTTTAAACTGTGTTTTGTTAGACTACATATTTCGGGATGTTTTATTGGTTGTATAAATAAATGCGTTAAAGTAGGTTAATGATTCTGTGCTGTCTAAATTGTATAAAAAGTTAGGCTACTGGAAGTTAGGGTGAGTTGTTCCGCCACTGCATAGAACTGTATGATTTTCTGCTGTATTTGGCCTCAATACACAAATAATACAATAATATATGGACAAAGGTATTGGGACACACCTCATAATCATTGAATTGAGTCTGCGTTTGGTGGATATCAGAAGAATGTTACCTGCCTGACTGCATGTTACCAACTGTAAAGTTTGGTGTAGGGGGATAATGATATGGGGTTGTTTTTCAGGGGTTGGGCTAGGCCCCTTAGCTCCAGTAAAGGGAACTCTTAATGCTTCAGCTTACTAAGACATTTTTGACAATTCTATGCTTCCAAATGTGTGGGAATAGTTTGGGGAAGGCCCTTTTCTGTTCCAGCATGGCTGTGCCCCAGTGCAAAATCCAATACAGAGACATGGTTAGATGAATTTGATGTGAAGAACTTAACTGACCCACACCAAGCCCTGACATCATCGAACACCTCTTGGATAAACTAATATGGAGATTGTGAGCTAGGCCTTCACATCCACCATCGGTGCCTGACATCACTAATGCTCTTCAGGATAAATTTCAGACACAATCTCATAAATCCATCCATCCATTATCCTCCGCTGGATTCAAGGTTGGGTCGCGGTGGCAGCAGTCTTATCAGGGAAACCCAGACTTCCCTCTCCCCGGCCACTTCATCCAGCTCCTCTGGAGGAATCCCGAGGCATTCCTAGGCTAGCCGAGAGACATAGTCCCTCCAGCGTGTCCTGGGTCTTCCCCAGGGCCTCCTCCCAGTGGGACATGCCTGGAACACCTCACCAGGGAGGCGTCC
>JAODLC010000028.1:6094009-6104819 GCA_026781145.1 Hippopotamyrus pictus | reverse complement strand
ACATATTTAGGTGTAATTTTGGGGGGCCGGGAACCAATTAATTGGTTTTCCATTATTTCTTATGGGAAAAATTCAATTAGAACTCGAACTTTTTAGGATTCAATCCGGAGTCTGGAATGGATTAAGTTCAAGAACCGAGGTACCACTGTATATTGTCAGATATTGTAAGTAGTCCACCCATCCACTAGAGGGCAGTGTTTCTGAGCTTCACTGCTTTTTTGTGGAGATTTTCTCTGGTTTCATGGTTTCAGTGAGCATCTGGACTCCAGGTAACCAAGCAATGTGCTTAGTGTTCAACTCTACTTCTTAATCTGAAGAAGTAGCAGCAATGTATTATGCAGGTATAAAAGCTGTAAAGAAATGTGGATCACTGTAGAGAGAACTATTATGAGCTAGGGAACAATAGCCACTGAACTATTGATCTATGATCCTTTCTTTTTGTAAGAAGTGAATCAATATGGTGATATTAATTCTGCAAGTAACTGACCAAGAGCTTGAGGTGGCATAGGGAGGTGGCCTCCATGTGCTCATGTCATCCCATTTCTCCCCAATACCTCTGCCCCCATCCCTCTGGGCTGTGCCCCTTGGCACCCCATACAGGCCTAAGGGACACACTGCAGACCATCGGACACCAGTGGCAGCAGCTACAGAGGCAGATTCGCCGGCAGCACAGCTGGATCCTGCGTGCCCTGGACGGCATTAAAGCCCAGATGCTGGCTAGCCAGGCGTCGCAGGAGGTGGGCATCGGAGCAGCCAGCCCCCAGGTAAACGGGCCTCACGCCACCCCTGTCTCCTGGCCCTTGGCAATGCGGTGTGCGCTCAGCAAAATAAACAAACAGACGGGCGGCGCGGGAAGGGGCCGTGCCTATTAGCATAGGAAACGTCGGCAGCGAAACTTTAGGCTACGACGTTTCCTCCGAGAGGACAGATCACGACTAGATATGCATGATGTAAATATCAAGCCTTTCTTTAATGAAAACTAAGGTAGGCAAGGTTGCATGAATAATTACAGAAAGCACACATATAAGGTGTGGTGAATGTGCAGCTTGATATTTGTTTTATTCACCTTGTGCTCTGTGTGGAATTTTAAAGACCTTCATTCAGGATTGAGGGCCACTCGTGTTAAATGTCATTATGTAATTACACTCCAGGCTGACTTTAGAAGAAGCTTGCTTTCCATTCATTCATGGCACTGTTTGTACTCCCACGGTGAAGCCGCTCATGTCACTTCACTAGGGTTGAGGTTGCTGATAGGATGGTCTTAAACCTGCTCTGGGGTCATTCGATTCGTGTATTTGTAGTGTATAGAGTTTATATGTATGTCCTGTTCATCATGTAAATCCACATATTCTATGAAGGGTTCACCTTCTCATGTTCGGTAAACAGCACCTTTTTGTAAGGGTGACACAAATAAACTGGCTGCTTTTAAATAGTTTCTTCGCAATTATAAATCACCACAATCAGTGCGATCAGTCAGCTCTGACATCCATTAGCTGCTTGGTTACAGAAAATTAACAAAGAGCGGAGTGAGTGATTCATTATCTCATTGCTCTTAATGACGATCAGATGCATTGCCTAATTAGAAGATGGCTATTGTAGCAGGAGGAAGGTCAGGCACAGAGCTACTAATCTCTCTCCGAACTGTATGTTTTACCTCTTGCCGCTGTAAGCGGCCTGAAAAAACACACACTGGCCTACGGCGAGGGTGTCACCCAGTGCTCTAGTCTCTAGACAGGCATACTAAAACATTTTTATGTTTTAAATTATCTCACCGAAAAACTTTAAAATACATGAATATATCAACACATGTAACACTGCATATTATATGTATCATATACAGTACTGTCCAAAAGTCTTAGGCAGTTAAAGGAAATGTTTAAGGCTATTTATCTGGGTAGTAAGTTTATATTTAAAACTTACTGGTATCTTGCTAGATTGCTAGAAGAACATCGCTTTAGTACCCAAACCTTTTCTCTCGGGCACCCCAGCCATTCCATATATATGTTTCACCACCAGCTCAATTAATTAACAAATTAATTGATTGATCTGATTGACCAATTAATAAGTAATTAAACAAACTAGTTTTAAAAAATCAATGAGGTATTGATTTGCCATAGGAGGTGATCTGGTACGCAAGTCAAAAAGTATATGGCTGTGTTACATGGTTGCTGCAAACACTTGGGTTTTGAAGACATTTTGGATTGGCTAAGCTGACAAACTTTTTGGCATAATATCATAGTTTCACATCAACAAAAACATCATTTTCTTTGACTGCCTAAGGCTTTTGCCCAGTATTGTGTATAGGCAGCATATACACACACAGACTGTGATCTGTATGGTATAAACAATTAGGGAAGTATGATTAAATTGAAACATACAGACTGCATACATGTAAATGCTCTGTGTGCTTGGTTGGCAAGTACTCACTGTATTATGTGTGGTTCATTGAAATATTGTATTTTCTTCATTGTATGTGTGGACATGTATGGATTAGGCATATATTATATGACAGTTTTTCAGTCCCCACAAGGGGCAACTCAATTTTCTAAAAATCTGTAACTACAATCAAAAAACTAAAAATGCCATGCAAAAAAAAAGTCTTGCATTTTGTGTAGGGCTATCGAGCTATCGATTACTTTAGTAATGGAGTATTCTGTCGATTATTCCATCTATTAATCAAGTAATCTGATAAGAAATATACTTTTGTCTTGTTAAAGAGCAATAGTAACTATTCAAAAAAGAAAAAATAGACAGGTCTCTTAAAATGAACAACTCATGGGTTTCCTTTTAAGGAACATTTTTAATGACTGAACTCCATACAACTGACAAAAGAACTAAACCCTTTTAGTGCCTTTATGTACATTTGTTTTTTGTACATTTTTGCAGGTATCACTGCAACGAAGTGTGACGGCTGCTGTCAGCCTGCTGCAAAGTTGCGAATTTAAATATCGTGTCAAACTATATAAGCTAATAGTTTACCTGCATTCTAACAGCTTCTATTTTAACTTGTATAGCTTTACTGTAGCCTTGCTGCTGTGAAAGACAAACGGAAAAAGCGATCCTTAAAAGTAAAGGTTTAGTACCAATTACAAGCACTCCCGTTGTTTTCCTTCATTCCACCTGAGTTCACCATCTCTGTAACGGAACCGACTCTTTGCTGTTAGCGTATAGACAGGCTCCAGCTCCATATTAAACTACGACAGCATCAGTTTCACTGCTGTTTTATTATAAGTTTTTTTTTTTGTTGTTGTTGAGGAAAAATAGGGGCTGCTTGGGCTGAATCTTGTTATACTTTTTTTTAATTCACGCATATGCTCATAAATACGTTTCTATTGCAGGTGTATTTTTAGCCGCAAATGTGAGTGAAACGCTAGCGCTTATCTTGTATTGGTTCCGCTCTGTGGACTGGATACATAGACTGGGTGCTTTCTGTTGAGAATGAGATGTTGAATCATTGACGTTCTGCTATTGTGGTAAGCTAATTCGGTCTTACAATGGACACACTGTACAGTATTTTCGCTTTTCTTTTGTTTGAAATGGCCCCAAAAACGCTATTTCCCTGTTTTCCTCCATTACGCCATCAAATCAAACCTGCTACACGTAATGCAGCGTAAGCACACTGTGCGACAGTAACAATCCTCCGAGCGAAACACGGTGATTACTAAGCGGTACACAGTCGTGCGGATTACACGAAGCATCGAAGCACAGAATTTGGATCGAGGATTTTTTTGTGATCGAGTTATTCGAGGTACTCGATGAATTGTTACAGCCCTAATTTTGTGTTTGGTTATTTTTAGTTAAGGTTAGGTCTGGGTAGGGGTTAAGGTTGTCATAGCTGGGATTAGAGTTTTGCCCATAAAAATGAATGGACAGTCCCCATAAAGAAATGATTAAAAACGTGTTTGTGTGTGTGTGTGTGTATCTATGTATGTGTGTCTGTATGAGTGCATCTGTGAATTATATTAATATTACATTGTGGGGAACATTTAGTTCCCCACAATATGATAAAAATCAGTTATTTGACGTTGTGGGGGCTATTTTTCAGGTCTCCACGAAGATCTATAAATGCAATCAAAAACATAAAATTGTGAGAAGTGTCGTATTTTGTTTGATTACTTGTGGCTAAAGTTATGGCTGGGTAGGGGTTTAGGTCGTTATGTTGGGATTAGTGTTTTCCCCACAGAAATGAATGGAGAGTCCCCACAAAGATATGGTTACATACCTTTGTGTTTGTGTGTGTTTGTGTATGTGCACCTGCCTGACCTTGTACCCTGGGATGGACTGGCATCCTGTAGCGGATAAATTAGTTTGAATTGATGGGCTCCATTTTAAATGTGTCTGCACTAAATGGCTTCCTAGCTGCTGTTTTCCATGAGGAGCTGCGTTATTGTGGATTATCTTATGGGCACATGCATGTGTCGTGTCTGTTTGCGCTGTACATTAAAGCACTAGCTTCATCAGGCATGTATGGGATAATTGTATAAGTATAGCACGAAGTTCAGTATAGCTCTTTGTTTCATACATTAACCACCTTTGTAGACTTAAAAGGGGGAGCTTGGCAGAGAATCACCGCTATTTCTCAACCTTTATAGCTGAGGTACTACATAAATTCATTTTTCCAAATCTCATTAAAAATAAAAATAACCGCTTAGTTAATGAAGTAGCACATACAAAGCATTTATTATAATTTAACAATGAAAATATATGAGAAAATTACTCACTGTCCCGATGCAAGAAAGTGGTTGTCAAACAAATAGTTTGAGAGGTGCAAACCCTCCAGCGGGATCTTCTCACAGCCCGTCTCCTGCCGCATGTCTCCACCTTTAGCCCTGTTTATGATGTCCAGATGGGGCTCTCCACCCTGCCACAGCAGACAGGTGCAGAGCCTTCAGTGGGCTCAGAGCTGCTGATAAGTATGCACCAAGCATGCCCCGCGTAAGCACAACACGCTCAGTCTGAGTGCTTTTCCATTGAACTACTGAAATGCTTCTGCACATTTTGTTATTCTGAGAAACTGGTAAAATAGTGGGCAGCTGGTAAAAATAAAAACTCATTCCACACCAGCCAAGGGTCATAACACAAAGGACAAAGGGAGAGAATTTTTCAACTTTGACATACATGTGGATGAAACAATCTTTGTGGTTGTGTTAGATGTACAGTAACACACAGTGCTATTATACTATATACACATAATGGGCAGTTAGCCCATTGCATGAACTATTAAAAGGGCACCAATTAATCCACAGATTAATTAACTAATGACAAAAAATTAATTAGCTAAATAATGCAATGGGCTAACTGCCCTAATCAATTTTATGTGTACAGTTATTTCTTGATTTTCCTTTCTATGGTCATGGCATTGTGATCTATTACAGGAAATGTTACTTTAGAGGGAATTTCTAGCTAATGGTATTGTATGTTCATTGTCTGCTTTTTAATTTGCAGAACTATTGATTTGACTTTTCACTTCTGTGCGTTTTCTTTCAGATTAATAGTAGGATTGAGTGTTGAATGTTTCATTTGGATCAATTGGTTTTTGATTGTTCTATTGAACCTTTAAAAGGCTAAACTGGATTATTAGTATAGTGGGTATTCATATTATATAGAAAACTCGGTTCCTTGCCAATATATTCAACTGAAACTCACAGTCAATTACTCATTTTTTTTTGGACAACAGGTTCCTTTTTGCCATTCATCTGCTTGTGTGAAACAGCACACCAATGAGTAATGTAACTTGTCACTCGTGTAATATACTGCGCGATGAGCACGCTCACAATCCATCCGGAACATTCTTAAGGTGTGCTCTAAGCAGGGAGGGTCTCTCTTGACGGCCATAACGTTTGTTGTTATTGCACTAAACATATGCTCTTGGCGTCATCTTTGTGTTCTTTTTGCCAGCTGAGTTATTTTAGAAAGGACCATAAACTTTTAACGGGTCTGGATCCTAGGCAAACGGTAATCCTAAGGGGGCCCTGTCCTGTTTAGTTATTCCCCGCTAATTAAATCACAGAGGAAGATTGTAGCGGTGAGAGATGCCAGTATCAAATAAACATAACGGTGCTTTTTTTTGGCTGGATTATGAATTGCACATGTGACTCCATACACTGTGGAAATAGTCCTTTAAGTAGGATGTGACCTGCTGGCTAGGCTGCTGTGGTTCTTTGCTTTGCTATTAAACATTTATCATTTGAGTGCTCATGATGGACATTATGGATGCAGTTTTAACTGTCGAGCAACTATATTACCTCCTTAGAGTTAAAATCTATTTAAATAATTCTGCATCTGTCGTGGCAATGCTTTGAGGATCATGCAAACTCCTTTTAGCACCTTGAAGGACGTAGCCCAAAAACAATCCACCTTGCTATACTTAGTGAGAATATTCATTAGAATGAGATATGAATATGAGCTGAGGTGGAGCTGCTGTCTTTCACAGCGTGGGAGTGAGCCCGTCTGTTACAGCACAGCACTAAGAGGGCGGTATTGCTATCTTTCATTACTGACCGACAGCAGTATTAAGCACTGCGGCCCTGTGCCACGACTCTCCCTAGGTGTGGCAGGAATATTATGCCTGTCAGACTGGTTAGATCCTTCTCTCCAAGCACTCCATTCTTGAATTTCCCCCTAATGATTGGTTTAGGATGGCTTGTGTCATTTCTGAAGATACTAGGTCCAACAAGAGAAAAGAGCCACCTGTCAAAATAGTCTCAAATGTTGCGTGAACATTGTAAAAATGTTAAAGATAGGTTATCAGGATGTCATACATTAACCAGGTGCTTTTGCGTTGCCTTGAGTTCATCCAATATCTGCGGACTGTGGTGATCCAGGACATGTCAGCCCTGCAAGGTGTCAGTGGAATATATTTGTGCTATTATATGTATGTATGTAAAAGCATGGCTGCCTTATCTGTAGCTTCTGGGAGACAGCTTGTCTGCCCTGGGGCATCTATTTCACCCACTTGGGCAGCCTGGCTATGGCACAGCGGGGGGTGAAGGCCGCCCTCCCGCCCTCGTGCTGCTCCCTAACGTATGTTAACTAGCCGCAACGCCACACAATCCCCATGATGCATATGGAGCAGGCCGGGGGATATCAAAGTCACCACACTTAAAATGGCCCCAGGTTATTGCTGCCTCAAAATGAAATTAAGTGGAGTGCTGCCTTAAATCAGGTCGTGTGGCACCTTTCCCATCGCTGCCAGCATCCCCCGCATCTGCTGTTTGCCATTTGTATAGGCATATTCGAAGACATTATGGTACGTTCAAGGAAGCTGACGTACATGTAGGTTGATGTAGGGGGACTTTGACAGGTGGAATTCTTGTACCACAAATAAATAGTATTTATGTTACGCACATAACAGAATAATTTCTAACCATCAGCTACATTAGTCATCTAAATGTCAGAATAGGATAAACACATTTACCTTCTATGTTTCAGAAAAAAGCATTTGTTTGTTTCTCTGCTTTTCACCAAACTTAATTTCCTAAGCCCAGTGTACAGTAAGGTTTCTTCAAAACAATTTTGCTGGCTCTATTAGTCTGTTCAGCAGTTTATTATTTGTACTGTTACAATATTTAGTGTTTCTCAAAAACTGGAATCTCTTTGGTGTTGATTGATATTTGAAGAAAGAGAGTTGAAAAAAATAACAGTAAACTGCCTAATTCAGTGAGTTTTTGGAATGAAAAAGGAAAGAAAGTGGATCAGCTACAGGACAAATCATTTCATGAGAGGGAATAATCTATTTCGTGAAATCTGTCAATGCCAGCATAATCTGGGGCACCTCTTGTGTTCGATTTTATGCAAGATGCCTTGTCAGATTCCTCCAGAGGACCTCCAGGTATTTAAATGGCACAACGCATGCACTTTAGAAAATAACACTTAATGGCTTAGTTTTTCCACACAGTTAAATGATACAAGGTAGTGCACACAGTGATAAGCATGACTGCCTTCATATGCCTGCCTGTGACATTTCTGTTGGACCTTGCAGGTGTATTTCTTGCTTTGTGTGCTGAGCCATGCCTCACAGAGCAAAGTTGCTGAAAGCATGTCAAAGTTTGTTAGTTTACTATTCAGCAAAAACATCTTCTGTTACTTTATTGATCACTTACATACTGATTAAGTTATTCATATGGCTCCTATAATCAAAAACAGAGTTCCCTGGAGGGATTAATCATGTAATCAGATGTACGATGCTCACTTTAACAGTTTAAATTCTGTAAAATTCCATGTTTCCAGTTAAATTCCTTATGTCCTCATTCCTTTTTCTTGGATTTGAGAAATATGGCAATTCCCTTCTCCATATCAAGCATTTTTTTAGATTTGATTTTGAGTTCTTGATGATAAATACAGAAAATGAGTCAGAAGTCAATCAGTTGGTGAGGTAGAGATGAGTCTGCAGAGAGTAGAAGTGGCTCACTGAATTCACTGTCTTTTCTCAGAGTCATTTTCTCCATCAGCTGAGCCGTAAACTATGAAGCATCTCCACAATCCAGCAAAGCAATTTATGCCATCACCTTTTTTTCATCCACCATCTTAATTTTTTTTGTAGTCAATAACAGATGCAAAAAAAATCAGTGATCCAAATGCATAACCCTTTTAAAAATTGCATATCTGCACTTTCAGAGTGTATTAACATGCACAACCACCCAAAATGTAATTTATAAAGTAAGTAAAAACATTTTCTTCTCAGAGTCATTGCCATGGGCAATCCAACAACTGAAATACATATTTAAACAGACAAAAAGGCAGAAACGTACATATTGGCTACTTTTTCAGGCACAGTTCTCAAATATTTAATTAAAAGGATGACAAAAAATGAGTATTACTATGTGGCTTTAACTCAAAAACCTCCAATATTTTTGCAACCAAGCAATGCATGATCTTGAAACACATCTTAAAAATTAATTTAAAATATCTAAGTGTAACCTCTGTACATATACATGTAAATATATGAGTGTGTGTGTGTGTGTGTGAGAGAGAGAGAGAGAGAGAGAGAGAGAGAGAGAGTGAATGAGTGTATGTGTATTCTATTTGTGGTATAGACAAGGACACCAATCAGGCAACCTTTTTTGTTTGCCTCTTACTGAGTATGACACTTACCTGGAGCTGCCTCTCATGTCATTCAGCTGTATGGACACGTGAGGAGATCCAATGAAACCTTTTTTTATTTAGTTATATGCAATTCAAACACCCTGAATTGTTTTCTTCCCCAGATACTTAAGTGCTTTTTGAATTGAGTGAAATTGTGAATGAAGCCACAAAACCCAACACATACTAAAGAATTTGTATTTTGGCTTCATTTTAATTCTCTATCCTTTGGCTACATATTGTGTGTGCTGGGTTTCATAATCAAAAGCAGGTTTTATTTTTTTCTTGTTTCTATTGTGAATTCAACATTTGGCAGTAGGATCAAAGATTACTGAACCTGCAAGCTAATAAAAGCAACATAGAACACTTTAGGCAGCAATTATTAGAATCGGAGTAATTCTGGAAAATGTGAAACACAATCGAAGGCTATTACTTTGATTTCCTTTGTGGTTTGCAGAGTGTCTGCCTGCCAAGACTGCAGATGTTTAATGAATCCTATCAAACTAAACACAATAAAGTCTAATCTGATAGGCAAGGTTATGATATGAGAACACGGTGTACCTGTTAGAGACGAAACGTATCTCACAATGAAGAACCTCTGTGTCACGAGTGGTATAAAAAGCTTATGGAGTGGGGGCTGACTACAAATTGACATGACATTCCTCATTTTGCAAGTAACAGGCTTGAACATATTCCTCATACTTTGTAGGTTTTAAAGGACTACATATCAAAATTGGTTAGCAAATCTGTTTCTTTGTTTTGTTCAGCTTGCCACCCCAAAGTGTGTCCACTTTGGGCAGGACACACTGGACACTATTACTGCTAATAGAAGTTCCTGTTAATAGGTTTTTGCATAATCTATCTAGTCCAATATTAATTGAACAAGATATTCTCTAACCACTCCCACAATGCATAGTGAACTTTTGAGGTCAGTTGAGTCTGTCCTCCTTACAAAATATCTGAAAATTCTGAATGTATTTTTTATTAGAAATTAAACTTTCTTTTCAACCATGTGGCAGTAGAACGATGAGCCACTGTAAACTGCTCTCTGCCAGCCTCGGCAGAGGGCTTCTGGAGGAAGTGCACATTAATAACTCCATGAATCTTTCTGTTTGCCGCTCTCTCCCAGGACAAAGCATTTAGCCTTCAGTCATTGTGGAATAATTGACCATGAATATTTAACCAGCCGTTGTTGGGAAGGGTAGGCACCAGAGGAGCATCAACTGCCCTCTTCATTATTAATAAAGGAATTATTACTGATATACAGTACTGTTGTTTCTAGACCATGGATGGAAACCCTCACAAAAATGCAAGTCGTGAATGAATTAAGCTTGTCACTCCAGTAGGTTTCAGAAAAAACTAAATTCATCTGAGTAACTTTATGTATAGAGTGGAACATAATCGTGTTAGCAAAGAATTAGTATTTGTATAGTATTTTTTCACTATACTGTACATTACACACACCTCATACCACAGATACCCAGTCTTTCTGTGGTTTCCCAACTTTTTTTTCTCTTTTAATCAGGAGTGCTTATTGCCAAGCTGGTAAACATAAAACTGTCTGGAATGTTATGAAATATCTGCCACTGAATTACCTTATTGTGCTGATTTAACATGCCTCGCAGGTGAAAGACAAAAACATGTGCTATCATCCCTACGGACTCTTCAATGAATGTCAGAGGAGCTTCATACGTCTCCCCCCCCCCCATAACAGCAGAGCCTGTAATAA
>JAODLC010000028.1:6059670-6071116 GCA_026781145.1 Hippopotamyrus pictus | reverse complement strand
GAATCATTTTAACGGGAAGTAGGCAATTGTTTCGCCGGTGGGTGTTTTTACATCGCAAACTGCGATGCGATACCGGCAATTTCGAACCCTGATGGTAATGCAGAACCAAGATCCAACGCTGAACCTGGTATGATGCTACTCGTCATCAATCCATGCTTCCTGGTTACGGCATCACTCCAAATGCAGCCATCTCTGAGCTGGTGTTAACGGCTGCCTACGCATGAGATAGTGAATCCAGCATCTGTGGGCAGTGGTGGCTTGATGGTTAGGGAAGCGCACTTGTAATCGAAAGATTGCAGGTTCAAATCCCCCATCAGCAAGCCACCACTGAGGTATCCTGAGCAAGGTACTGTCCCCAAGCACTGCTCCCCGGGCGCTGAATTAGCTATCCCCTGCTATGTCACGAAAGTCACATATGGGTTAAATGCAGGGGACACATTTCATTGTTGTGTGCTGTGCTGTGGTGTGTTAACAATGACCACTGATCTTCTAATTCTAATCCGGCTGATGCCAATCGTCGAGACACAGAGCGGGATGACACAGGTCTTATAGAGAGTCCAATACTTGTGTCTGGATGGCAGGCGCAGATGTCATGGGGTTCTGTAAATTTTGGCGCACAATACGATGATCTTCTCTCGGTGTGGTCTGTTTTGGGTGACTGGAACTTTCACAACGTGTGTGGGTGCCCTTACATGCCCATTGGTCCAACATCAGGTGACTGTGATATCTGTATCCCCCACATACAATTTCACGATACGACTACCCGGCCTCATGCAAACCCACAATGTGACCCCTGTCAAACTCCAAGTTCTGGTAATGCTGTCTAATACGTCTACGAGAGATCCTCTGTCTCTGGTGCCAGCTCCTTACAAATCGAATCATTTACATACCCATCGCTGGTCTGCACGTGTGCCAGATTACATCCAAATTGGACCATTACTTCTGGGTGCTTAACTTTTTTTATCACTGAGTATATTAATATCTCAATTCCATACCACATTTTTTTTTTTTTCAAAATTTTAAAACCTTGAACTTAAAAAAAAAAAAAAAAAAAAAAAAAAAAGTTGAGTCTTACCGCTAAGGCTTTATTCAATAGCTGCACAGCTGAACTGAACATGAGTAAACATAGCATACTCCAAATAATTTTCCTCTTCAAAAAACCAAAAGCAGAATTTAGACAATGCAAAACAATTTCAGATACAACAGTATAAATTTTAACTTAAATTTAGAAGTTAATATAAATACATTTACTGCTGTCCTGGCATAAACTCCACTGAGCTTTTATGTTTCTCCACTACCTTGTCAATCTCAGGATGATGTCTAGCAACATGTGTCTGTATGTTCATCATATTACGACATAACTTAACTTTCCCAGGACAAATTTTACATACAGCATGGCTCATGTTCAAGTCCTTTTTATGGAGTCTACTTTGGGCTCGTTCCCACAATGCATGTTGTGTTGCATTTTCATCATTGTGTGGATTCTGTGATTTGGTAGAATGTTATGGTATGCTCACACTAGGGAAGCCAAAAAATGCAATGTAAAGCACAATGTGTTTAAAACTACGTTTTAAAATTTTTCTCGTTTTTCTGCATTTTCATCTCTCGTTTGGCCACATTCTTGTGCCTCTTTATACGTTTTGAATGTTGCGTTGTATTAACCATTTCTATGATTGTACATGATTGTCCCTTGTGTTGGGAAGAGGGAGTAAAAAATGCAAACACTTTGGAATGCGTTTGCTTTCTATGCAATACATGAGGACTCGTTCCCAAAACGCATGTGAAAAAATAAATAACTGCAGTACCACACATTGTGCTTTTCATCGTGTTTTTTGGCCTCCCTAGTGTGAACATACCATTTGTCTAAAAACCAGCACACATAGCAACCGTGCATACATTATAATGAACGTGCGCATGGCGAACGAGCAGGGAGCGGAGAATCAGGTTCAGGCAGACGGAAATCCAAAATGAGGGGTTTATTGCAGGCAAAGTGCATAAACACGGTGAAAACTTCTATGACAAGACTGGGGAAACATACTCGAACGTGGACTGAAATACACAGGACGCAATAGGAATAACAAGAAACAGCTGATAACAATCGGGATTGCACGTGAGGTTAATGAGGGGGTGTGGCACACGAGAGAACTGAATGAGCAGGTCATGACAGGCATATGCACTGGCCAGTAGAGAATCCATCCTCTTTATGCGCTCGAGTCTGCACAACACTCGCTCGCTCAGTGTTAAATTACTCTTAAATATGAGGCGCCAGACTGGACAAAAGCCTGGTGAAAATCATAGAGGGAATGAATGTACGCGAGCAATGTTGAAAGTGTGTGCAAGCATATGACTTAACGCACCAGAGATGTTGAAGGTGCACACAAGCAAACGACCACCGCGTGCAAGCAAACGAATGTACACGAAAGATAATGATCAATTTATTGTGCTAGAGCAGGGGTGTCAAACTCAAATACACAGTGGGCCAAAATTTAAAACTTGGACAAAGTCGCGGGTCAGCATTGATATTTATTGAAAAAATGGACCCAAACAAGTTTAAACAATAGGAAACAAGCAAAGCTTAATACTATATAATATATAACTTAATTTTGCGCACATGCAAAATCGAATAAAAAAAAAAAACACATCAGTGGCATTCATTTCTTAAATAAAATTTAAATAAAAATCGTATGCCTCTATTTGTAGCCTTCTGATTTAAATTTTAACAGTAATCTTTTTCCACAGGCTAATAATAAATTTAAAAATAAAATAATAATAAACCAATTTACCAATAATAATATCCTTCAATGAACGTACAACCATTTAAGCCCATGCCTTGGACTAGCAAGAAAAAGTGCATAAAGATATTCTACCTCCCACCTGTCCAAAAAGAACCTGTTTTCTGCCTTTCTTTTCACCATTTTTGGGATGGGTAGCACGGTGCCAGTAATATATTAATATAGTAGAGGTCGCTATGACTACTGTCAACCAAGGAGAGGATATTTACGGGTCCGCCAAAACACTATCAGAGCATTCTAGAATTTGTAGTATTAGTGGTACATGCGCTGTATTATACAAGCGGGCCAGCTCTAGTAGTCATTCGGTATTACCTCGCGGGCCAAATATAATTACACTGTGGCCCGCGGGCCAGAGTTTGACACCTATGTGCTAGAGAGAGGATGAGTTTTATGGAATGCCAAAATGAGAGAAATTAACATATCTATAAATAAATAATGAATAAATATTTCAGTAATTAAATGTGTCCTTTAACTTTTGAGTAATTCCGTAAAAAATATACTGCCCATTTTATTGCCTAATATTCAGTTGATAAATATAGAAATGTCAATTTGATGGCAAAATACCTGAGACATAAAGAAAAAAATTAGTTATAATGACCATCCCCTTATACTGATCAACTTCATGCAGACGTGATAACTGTTTCCACTGTAGTATATTTAAACACATATTTGACATATATGTCTGCATAACCAAGCTTAACCAAGACATGGAGCCCACATGACCATAATACAGGTATGCGTACAGCCGAAAGTAGCTCCTGTGTCTGAATGGGGTGAGTATATGATGCCAACTAGTAATATGGAAGCTTTAATGGTTCCAAAGTCTTAAGATAAGATTAAGATAGTCTTAAGAAGTTGAAGATGAACATGTTTAGTCATTCATTTTCAACGTCGCACACGTTCATTTTTATCATCTTAAGACGTACACAATTGACACGTTGATTCAAAGGGTTTTGACCCGGATGGCGCTCCATAGTATTTACCGTGTCTAGAGGGTAAAAAAAAATGCAGAGTTGACACATATTGTTTCACAGCTTATACCCTGACAACGTTCTTTATTTTCAATGTTTTTGTAATGCAACTAATTCTGACTTCAGTCACTGTGAAGACATTCACGAAACCACATCCATTGAAAGTCAAATTGAAAAATGAAAAGACAAAAAGGGTTTTTAATTTTATTTTTTAGTTTTTCGTATCTGACATACATGAGTGGAAAATTAAAATGCAAATGGTGCTATTTCATTTTAATTTAAATTTTTGCAGGATTTTTGCTCACAGACTTTGGAAACTAAATGGCAAAATGGAGATTGTATTTTCTTTTTATCATTTTCATTTTATTTTTTGCAGAAAAAACCTGCCATATAAAACGCTGTCATGTTCAGTTAAATCAATGTGAAAAGTTTAACTTCATTGTTATATATAATTAAAATTATTTAATCATATTTGCATTATGTAAAATTATATTTTTAATATCCATCCATCCATCCATTTTCTCCCGCTTATCCGAGGTCGGGTCGCGGGGGCAGCAGTCTCAGCAGGGAACCCCAGACTTCCCTCTCCCCAACCACTTCATCAAGCTCCTCTGGGGGAATCCCGAGGCGTTCCCAGGCCAGCCGAAAGACATAGTCCCTCCAGCGTGTCCTGGGTCTTCCCCAGGGCCTCCTCCCAGTGCATATATTTATAATAACTAATGAAAATCACAACAATATTACAAAGTACAATTTAAAGATTATAGGTAAAAGACAAATGTTATACGAAATATAATACCTTTTAAGAAATAATTTAAAATAACAGGACACAATTAGGTCTACTGAAATATATATTTTTCCATTTATTTATTTATAGATTATTTATTTTGAACTCATCCTCTCCCGCACACTTTTGTTTGCTCACACATACCTTCAACAGCTCTTGTGAGGTAATGTGTTTGCTCACGCGCACTATCAACATCTCTCGCGTACATACATATTGTTTCCTCTCACGATTATTGCTTGCCTTTTGTCCAGTTTGGTGCCTCATATACGTGCACATGATTCACATTCTGAGACTAACGCAGAGTGAGCGAGTGTTCAGCAGACGCAAGCGTGTAGAAAGGATGGGTTTTCTGCTGGCAAGCACATAGGCGCGTGTTTTCATGTGCGCAGGTTTTGAGATCAGTTACATGCTGTTGTATCGCGCTGCCCGAGCGGGGAGCAGAGAAGCACAACTCGGGAAACGGGAATCCAAAAGACAGGGTTTTTATTACACGAAACGGCAGCACTAGACAAACGTCAATGAACTTCAATGACCGGACTGGGGAATGCGGACTAAATACACTGGACTAGGAGGTATGAACAAGAGACAGGTGAGAACAATCAAGTAGGAACACTAGGTAATAAGGGGGCGTGGCACACAGGAGGATCGTACGGAGCCGGGCGTGACACATGCCATACCTCTTTACCATTTATATTTTGAAAGCTGAAGTTCCTCCATACATTGGATTTAGTCCTGCATTCGAATGTCTCTCTCTGGGTCGTAAGTTAGAGAAAAATGTCTTGAAAACTTGTTGAAAACGTCACTTCCTTTTGAAAATACGCCCCTTTTCTGATGTTGTCGTCGGAAAGAATTTTGTTGTACGAGATTCTCCTGTGTTGTCATTTCAATATAGTGGCTTACACAGTCAGTAGTGTAATAGTTAGAAAAGTAATTGCACGTGGTCTATTTAAGAATACCATATCATGAACATAAACAGTATTCTAGTATGCAATATCAGTATTTTTACCAGACTTGTGTCTTCTATTTGTTTGTGATTTGTTTGACTGTCAAAAAAAGAATGCCACTATAAATCTACTAAAAAGCTTTTAATGTGGTTTGAATATTTAGTGTTTCTGATTTGTTTGCCTCTTGAAAAAGAAGAATATTGCTTCAAAACTAATTTATAAACCTTTTAAATTGTCCTTCCATCAGCTTTTTGTGCTCAGACAACAAGAAAAGCATATCCATGAAGGCAGCCATGTTTGTTCCGCTTGATGTGTAGCTTGAATGGGAGACGGATGTGACATCATGTACCTCGAAATTTTGAGACCATCAAATTTTGAGAAACTTCAAATGCAACCATACATTCTTTTCCTCTCACGATTTTTGCTCAGCTTTTGTCTGAATTGATGCCTCATACAGTATGTGTGTGCATGGTTCAAGTTCTGAGACTAATTTAACGCCTAGCGAGCAATTGAGTGTTGTGCAGATGCAAGCGCATAGAGAGGATGGGTTTTCATGCTGGTGAGCGCATATGCATGCATGTTTTTTATGTGTGTGGGTATTGAGACTAATTACATTCCATACCAGTTTATCATTTAAATTTTGAAAGCCAAAGTTCCTCCATACATTGAATTTAAACTGTGGAGGAGCAGCATGAATTTCTGCTTTGTCAGCCACCATTCCTGTTATTGCTAAACAAAGTTAGAAAGTAACTCCTGGCTCCAACTACCTGAGATGCTGTGCTGCCTGTCAGTGTGGGACTAGTTTAGAGCCTCGAAACTTTCTGGTCAACAACTGTTGGAGTAGAACTGCATTGACAAATGGTAGTGAGACTCTGCAAATGGATGATATTGGGTGTTATGTCCCAAACATGCCCATGACTAATTATGAGACTAAGTATAACCCTATTGGGCCGTGCGCATGGTGCTGCGACTATTTTTCCACCATTAAAATAGCAATAGTGGGTTAGTCACGCCCTAAAAAAACTTGCACCGTGCATTTCATACTGCGTGCTTTAGATCATTAAAATAGGGCCCCTAAAGTAACAGCCTTTTAGTTACATACAACATTCACCTCAAATTTCCAAAGAGCTGGAGTACTAAATGCCAGATATATGTGAATGAAAAAGAAGAAGAAAAAAAAAACACCTAAAAAACTGGTCACTGAATTTGATGCAACTCTAGTAATCTTCCACAACTTTTTTGGGTTTCCACACTTGTTAAATATACGCATTGTAATAAAAAATTTTTGCATTTTTGTCAACCAAATATTTTGTGTTTAAACAGCAGGTGTGTAGCCAGTTAGATTATATACCACACATTGTTCCAAAACAAAATTAGTTTATACTATCTTGAAAGTTGCATAAATATTCTGTCTATAGTGCAGTTAAATACCAACTCTATTATACCAGTTCCATGCAGAGTCACTGAGAGAGTCACTTTAGAGAGCTAAAACTGTTCACTCTGACAGGTTACCAATGTGGCATCACTGTCAAATTAGCCTTATATTCTGAGAGAAAATGTTATTTTCAACTACAATCTAAAAAAAACTGTGAAAGTTCTTTAGTGTCCTTTATTCAGTTGGTCCTGTTTTATGTTTTCTGTACTAGGTGAGTGATAATTAGAGGTAGATTTTTGGCCGTTGGTTTTGTTGATGTTGCTCAAAGAAGAAAGGGCAAGGGGCAGATCTTCTTAGAAGTGTGTGTATAAATTATTGATGTTTACATTTTGTTATTCTC
Source organism: Hippopotamyrus pictus (assembly GCA_026781145.1). Classification (NCBI taxonomy): domain Eukaryota; kingdom Metazoa; phylum Chordata; class Actinopteri; order Osteoglossiformes; family Mormyridae; genus Hippopotamyrus; species Hippopotamyrus pictus. The sequence goes on along the minus strand of JAODLC010000028.1, from coordinate 6,063,850 downwards.
TGGTTTGATATCAGGAGCTTTAAAATGCTCAAAACATTCATGTGTGAACTGAAGAGAAAGGGAAATGCAAATGATGACATCTCTCTTTTGCAGCTGATTGACAGTTCCAACCAACACACGAGTCCCTAGAGACATTTATGCCAAGAACTTTGCTGTGGTTTTGTAAATTAGAGCTGGCACATACACGAAAAGCCTAAATTTACTTGATTCAGCAAATTTTCAAATAGAGCCCATCCCAAGCATCTACAGAGAAACTCTTGAGATAGAAGTAAGTATTCATCAAATGATCAACATTTATATTGATTTCAGTGTGCATTAGCAGTTTAAAGGCAGTAGTGTTTTGACACTGCAAGCGCAGGTTTGAATGATTCTGTTTGAAATGTGAATAAGCGATGCGTGTCTCCCAAGCTGCCGTCTGCATATCAGAATAAGCAGGGTGAACGGATGCTCATAGCAAATGATAGCCAACCTTGCAGTGCTTCACATTTTTGGTAGACATTTTGGGTGATGCTTAATGCCATTTATGAAAGGATTTTTTTCTGTGGAAAATGTGGGACCATTGTCAAAAACGCAGTGCATTTAGAATTTTACTGTAGTAGTTAATATTACATCCCATGAGACTACTATGTGAATATTAAAACATTAAAATGACTCATTACTTCCAGCTCAAAAAAAGTCAATAGTTCAAAAAAATAACAGTTGTATGATAGTACTGTATGTCATTTGCATAATTCACCATATCTATCTATCTATCTATCTATCTATCTATCTATCTATCTATCTATCTATCTATCTACCTATCTATTTATCTATCTATCTTTTTATGTATTGGTAAATTTTGATTGAATAAACTCATTAGGTCAAAGGGAAACCGGGCACTTATACAATGGAGCCGTCTCACTGTCATGATGCACAAGGTGCCTGGAGTAAATTGCTTCTGTCTGTAGTCTGCGATTGAGTAATTAGGATCCTGACATGGCATCTACGTGTTGGCAAAATGAGGGTGAATGAAAACGAAATCCTCTAAGGGGGTAGAGAGAATTCCACACTGTTTGCTGCTAATTTTCTGGAGCTCCTGGTTAGGTTCATTCTATTCCCTCTAAATGAATGTAGTGGCAGGCTGAGTTTGATACATATGCAATAACTGGAATGAAAAACCAGATGCATCTTTCTGTTGATTTACTTTCTTATTACTGAGGGTGTCATTGATTGAGGAGCTGTTAGCATCCATGGAATTGTTTGACCTTTGCTGAGTCTTTTGGAAAATAAGCAAAATGGTTTTCAATGGAATGAAAGTGATTGCAGTTTATACAGGAAAAAAATGCACATTGTATGGGCTTTTAGAAGTTACAACATTACACCGAGTTCATCTGCATACTATATAGTGGAGTTAATGGTCAGATTAACTGGCTTGTTATGAGTTAAATATGATGTATTTTCAATCTTGTACCATCTAGTTGCATTTGGGCTATTGATACTTTTCACACATCTTCTGTATCAGTGGAAGTTATTGTTATCCGTCCATCCATCCATCCATCTATCCATCCATTCATCCATCCATCCATCCATCCATCCATCCATCCATCCATCCATCCATCCATCCATCCATCCATCCATCCACCTTCTTACTGCTTCTCCTGGTCAGGGTCATGGGGGGCCTGGAGTCTTACCCTAGCAGCATTTGAGGCAGTGCTATGGTACACCCTGAATGCCAATCCACTGTAGAACTATTATTGTTGCATATGGATAATTTATATGCTGTGTTCTATTGTTTCAAATTTGCAACATGCCAGATGTTTTTCATTAATCATATCTAGTATTTACTATGACCAGTGCACAGACAGTGTAACACAGATGCTGTCGTACATGTACAATAATAATAAGAACACTAATAATACTAAAAAATGTTTACAATTAAATATAAAGAACTGCATAACATTACAATAGCAGGCGTATCATTAATCTGACATCTGGCCTTTAGTATGTTTTTTTTTTTCATTGAATGTTTTGTTAGAAAGTAAAATGATTCTTTTATGCAGCAAGTGTGTGAAATTGTGTGATATTTCTACTGCTTTTTATATAGACCATAATGATGACATATATACTTCTTTTAATTCATTTTTGTTCCACCTAGAGTAGTGACAAGATTATATATAGTTGCGATTTCATGATGACAAAACTAAAATAATGAAGTGTAAGCTCTATTTCACACAATATATGACGGTACTGTACTGTATACTACACAATGCAACACCACATTCTGTACAATGTTATTCCATATACTGTACTATATATTGTAATGTAAAATCCTTGAAAATCTGATCAGGAAAAGCAGGTGGTAGATTAATGGATATATTATACTATGCTGCACCATAGATTCTAGTATACAATGTCATATAATCTGTTCTATATTTTAAAAAGTCAAATTTAAAATTAAAAATGTATCACTAAATTGTATAATACATTTCATGACAAGAAAGAGTGCTCGATAGAAGAGCACTGTTCTATATTTACTTCAGTTTCTTGCAATTTATAATGTGCCTACTGCTGAGACATTCTGTATATTTTGTTCTTACCAGGAAAATGGATACTAAAGTGGATGTCACCTGATGTTATCTTCTTATGACTGTACAATGTGCTGCAATGTTCTGAAACTGCTATTGCCTGTGTGTTGCATTGTTTTTAGAAAGAGGTTCAGTGGTGCCAGGACGAGGCTCAGAGGGCGGCACTGGACCAGATGTCCTTGAAGCTCAACAGCCAGTTATACTGTGCTGACACCAAGAGGCGGAAGGAGTTTGTTTATATGTCAAAGTTTAATTCATCTGAAAGCAATAGGTATGATTAAACTGCCATAGGTTTTGGCATTTTATTATCTTCATCTTTTTTTAAATTAATTTATTTGGAGAATACATATGAGATTATAATTATTGTAATTATTAAGTTATGTTCTACCCTCCAGGCCAAATTCTCCACTATGCACCAGTCTTCTTTAATTCTGGAGTGTAGACTTGACTCCCTTACTTGGCTTTGAGTCAAACATTGCTATAATCCTTTTAAGCTTCTCATTCTAATGATTTATTTTGTGGAAAACTATAATGATCCCTCTTTGAATTTTAATGATCGTTGCCTGTTCAAGGATTCATTGTTTTGACTCCTTGGCCCTTACCTTTGCATAGAAGCATGTCTTTGGGGAGGAGCTGTCGGACGCTATTGTCGTAGCCCAGTTCTTGCTGGTTAGCCATAGTCGCTCAAGCCTGTCGACTTGGTTGCATACCTCTCAGCCTTGAAGCTGATGAATATGGGACAGTTGCCATTCAAGGGGATAAAATCAAAATTCCAGCTGCAAAAAAATCTCTCCAAGACAGAATAAATGCTTGAGGGAGATGTTAAATCCCACATTAAGAGGAGGTTTTAGCAACATAAATTAAAAGGCTCTTTCTGTAAAAGTGTCTTAGAGTAGGAAAGAGCTTTCCACCTTTCCTTTTTTTCAGTGGGACTTGATGCCTCCTATAATTGGAGCTCAGAATGAATTAGAAACCATGGAGGAGTATTTTCACATCACTCATAAAGAAGGATTATGATGATGAAAGATTGATATCAAGTGGATTTAAGCTGAAGTTGGGAAAATCCATCCATCCATTTTCTGTAACCACTTATCCTATTCAGGGTCACGGGGGTCCAGAGCCTATCCCAGAGGATGTGGTCATAAAGCACGGAACAACCCAGGATGGGGCACCTTACCCATCACAGGGCGTACTCACACACCATTCACTCACACATTTTTGGTAATTCCAATCAGCTTCCACATGTTTTTGGACCATGGGGGGAAACCAGAGTGCCCGCAGGAAACCTCACAATGGCACAGGGAGACCATGCAACCTCCATACACATGGGGTCATGGCTGTGACTCCAACTCTGGACTCTGGTCCCAGAGGTGTGAGGCAACAGTACTAACCACTAGCCACTTTTACTTAAGGGAGTAAAAGCGACAGGATTGTAAGGGATAAATGAAATGCGATTGTAGCTTTTACCTTTTACCTATTTTTAGAAAGGATCTCTCATAATTTTTAATTTAATTTTTTTTTCTGAGAATGTTTGTTTATCGGGGCGGCATGGTGGTGCAGTGGTTAGCACTGTTGCCTCACACCTCTGGGACCCGGGTTCGAGTCTCCGCCTGGGT
>JAODLC010000028.1:6045467-6059570 GCA_026781145.1 Hippopotamyrus pictus | reverse complement strand
TTGTTCCCTGCCTCGTGCCCGTTGCTTCCGGGATAGGCTCCGGACCCCCCGCGACCCAGTAGGATAAGTGGCTTGGACAATGGATGGATGGATGGATGTTTGTTTATCAAACATTTAGTATGGTATTTGTAGGAAAAAATGTGATGCTGGGTGATATTTTAATGTACGTTTTGGCTGACCAAACGTATATCCAGCTCTATAATGAGGTCTAGCATTGAATGCCTAGGGGTGACTTTTTTCTCAGGCTAACATATTGTGTTGTTTCTTATATTCATGTCTTCTCTGTTTTTTTTTTTTTTTGATCAATGTTTTATGGATTACAAGCAAGCTAAAATATTCATATGTTCTTCTTGCCGTTTGGTATGATCAATGCCTTCCACAAAGTGGCTAATACACTGGACTGTGCTTTTTGAAATTACATATACGGTCCTGAAATAAAATCCCATTCTGCAGTTTAATTTGGCATTTCGCTGAATTGAAATTTGAAGCTGAATATTGTTATTTTTGTTCTCAGATAGTTATTTCATTTAATTCATTGTTTCCTCTTCTTGCCATGTTGCTTATTTTATTGTTCCCAAGGATTTTGCACAAAACATGAAGTGGCAATAACCTGACATAACTACGCTGATGTCTGAACTCCCATGAAATCATATAATTTTGCCACTAATGTTTCAAAGATGTTGCCCCCTGCCAAGGAGAATTCTACTCAGAAATGATATTCGCTTGTTTTTGTTTGCCACCATACAACGTTCTATGTATTCAAAGAAAATATCACATGGAAGGTGAACCGATGGCTAGAATTCATTTTCCTGAAAAATTCACCCTTTGATGTTAACAGGAAGTCAAATTCTGGCACAGTCAAAATTGTCAGAGTTTCTCTTAACCCAGTGAATGTACATTCTTTTGCATGCATCCTTTGCATGCAGTTATCATTCTGCCTCTGTCAACTTATGTATTATATATTTAAAAACATTTTTTATTGTGACATTTGCTCTAAAAAGGGGATCATTTGCTTGCTTTTCAGTCCCTTGATGTCCCCTGAAAGCTCGGCCTAAGAGTATTTTACATGAACTTGAATGTTCACTCACAGTTGAATCTGCCTACTACTGGCAGTGATTCACACATGAGGCAAGGTAACATGAAACTGCTCATTTTAAGATGCTGTAAAAAAATGCCGCCTGAAATAAATTTCAGCCAGTAAACGTGACAGATAACATTTTGATAGAATTCTTCTTGACACTAATCTTGACACTACATCTATCTGTTATGCCCTGCCCATCATGTCTGCCTGACCATCCTGTCTTCTTCCTACCATGGCCCTGATGAGCTACGTCTGTTGCTTGTTATCCCTCGCTAGTCTTTGCATTTAAGTATCTGTTTGTCTGGTCATTGATGTCTCTCCTCCTGTCTGCCCGTGTCCTTCCCGTACTAGCCTTCTTCTTTTGATCCCTCTCGGTCTCATTAGTTTTCCTGCTCCCATTCAATACAATGAATCCCTTTTTTGTTTGCCAAACACCTGCCTTCGAGTCCTTCATCTCATATCTCGTGACAGAATGACCAGATTCCCAAACAACCCCTCCAGCTTACACCTACACCCCGGCTTCCATGCCTCCCTGCATTCAGCAGACTGAATACCCAGAGGGCCTTGGATTCAAGGACCGAAAGGGTTAGCAGTGCTGCAGAAGCCACCCTGTATTCAAGTGGAGGACTTCTTTTCCCTCCTGCATACACATCTGCGGTGGAGGAGTAATCCCATGGTCTGGAGGATTCCCAAGGCCAAGGCTTTCTTCCAGAAGGTGTGGAGGGCGCTAGTAAGACTCACCCTGGACGTGGATCCCCAGGAGCCAGAGAAGGTTTGGCACTTACTAACTAACGTGGAGGCTAGTCGAACGTGAGGCCACTCAGTCTGCCATATGATGCTGCTTAGTGCACCGTGTGAAGCCACTCTGCTCGCCACCTCTCCACAGCATGAAGCAGCTCAGCCAATTGGCTCTCCATAGCCTGCGGGCTCTTTGCAGCTCACTGCAGCTTAGTCCACTACCTCTCTGTAGCTTGCTGCAGCTCCAGGCTCTGACTAAAGCAGGAGAAAGCAGAAGAAGCTGGTTGTGCCCAAGTCTCCTATCTTGCCTGACCCCATGCAGCCAGAGTCCATCTCTCCTGACTTGGTGCAGTCAGAGCCCTGCCCAGCAGAAGGTGCCACTGCGTCTACAGAGCCCTGCCCAGGGTAAACCAGCCTTCAGAGCTCTGCTCAGGGAAAGCTGCCGTTGTGCCTCCAGAACCCAGTCAAGGAAGGGCTGCTGTCGCATCCAAGTCTCCAGAGCCTGACCCCATGAGGGACCACTGCTCATCCCAGGGCTCCCGATCCAAGCCCTGAGGGGACCACCTCTTGTCCTGAGCCTCCAGAGTCTGGCCCACAGGTGCCCACACATCCTGTCCTCTCCTCTGTTGTGCCCCCACAGCCCATTCTCACCTCTTCTGGGCCCTCAGAGCCCATCCAGAAAGGGCCACTCCACCCTTGTCTCCAGGTGCCTGGCCTAGAGCGGGCCACCTTATCTGCATTCCAGACTCCCAGTCTGAAGAAGGCTACTCCACTTGAGTCTCTGGCTCGCCACCTAAGAGGGCCCACATCTTCTGCCCGGTCATGCAGCAGCGTTGCTGTCCTACAGAGAACCCCAGCGATGACGTCGGGTCTCCTGGCTGCACCCTGCTAGCCTCCAGGTGTCCTGGCTGTGCCCTGCTTGCCTCCAGGTGTAAAAGCTGCGCCCTTTTTACCTTCAGGTATCCTGTTGTCTTCTTCCTCATCTCCTGCCATCCTGCCGGCTCCTGCCTCATCTCCTGTCGTTGCCTAGGAGGCCTGGTCGCTGCCAGGCCTGGTTCAGTCGACCCAGAAGATGCCACACCAGAGGATTTAGAATGGGATCCTCTGGGCCTTACCCAATGTCCCTCTCTGTGAGCCCCCGTCTCAGCCCAAAGTCTACACTGACTCAATCCCAGTGTAGTCAACAGTGTTGGTTGGGGCCCCAAAGAGGGGTTGGCCAAGTCTCCATCCCCTGGAGGGGGAGACGGGGTCACACTCTCTTGTTTGTCCAATGTTGCCTGCCTGGCCAACTTTTCCAATTCCTTTGGTGCCCTCCTACTCCTGCCCTGCAGTTTCCTCTGCACTTTCCTGCTTCTATTATGCAGTTCCCTTGGCACCCTTCTGCTACTGCCCTGCAGGTTCCTCTCCCCCCCCCCCCCCCCAGCTCCTGCCATGGAGTTCCCATGGTACCCTCCTGTTCCAACCCTGCAGTTTCCTCTGTACCCTCCTGCTCCTGTCCTGCAGGTCCCACAACACTCTCCTACTCTTGTCATGCAGTTCCCTTGGCACCCTCCTGTCCTGCAGTTTCCTCTGCACTCTCCTGCTCCTGTCCTGCAGTTTCCTCTGCACCCTCCTGCTCCTGTCCTGCAGTTTCCTCTGCACCCTCCTGCTCCTGTCCTGCAGTTTCTTCTGCTCCCTCCTGTTCCTGTAATGCAGTTCCCTTGGCACCCTCCAGCTTCTGCCCTGCAGTTTCATCTGCACCCTCCGGCTTCTGCCATGCAATTTCCACAACATCCTCCTGCTCCTGCCCTGCAGATTCCTCTGTGCTCTACTGCTCCTACCCTGCAGTACCCTCAGTGCCCTCCTGCTCCTGCTCTGCAGTTCCCTTGGTGCCCTCCAGTTCTCATGACACCCTCAAGTCCCGCTGTCTCTCCTAGGCACTTAGGTCCTGTGGTCTACACAGACCCCACCTCACCATTGAACAGGCCTCAGAGGGCCTGCATCCTAGGGTCACTGCCCAGTTTCCCTGGGTCCGAGAGACTTCCCAGACATTCCCCATTTGCTCTGGGCATGCCTTGGTCCCGGTCCTGTTTCCCAGTCCTCCCTTGGTTTTGTCCTGGCCTGTGTTTCCATCCCTGTCCCTGTAGTTGCTTACCAGCCTTCGTGTTTTCACCCTTCCTTGTCTTGCTTGGTTCCTTACTCCCATTTAGTTCAATAAACCCCTTTTTGTTTGCCAAACACCTACCTTTGAGTCCATCTTGCATCTTTTGACACTATACATAGCTGTTTAACTAATGCAGGGTCGCCATTAGCCTGGAGCTCATCACATGAAGTACTGGCCATGGTGCAGGGTACGGTCTGCATGACTGCACTACGAGGCACACATACACACAACCAGGGTGCTTTAGAGATACACATGCAGCTACACCCTAGGGAAACCCACAGAAACTCAGGTAAACATGCAAATTCTACACAGGGCAAAGGTGGGAATAAAATCCACAACCTCATAAGCATGAGGCCACAATGCTACTCAAATTGTCTGTGAAAAATGTTTAAGCATTGAATTTATTTTGTATTTTATTTTTGGGCCAGAATAAATGCACTGTCTGATCCAGCTGTTCGAAGTCTGCAATGTCAGTGTACTGGATGCGGCAAAAAGAAAGGCATGACCGCAATGCATAAATCATCTGTTACTTTTTCTCTGTATGAAGTGAGACAAAAGTACTGCCTTACAAAATTCTAATGGGAATCAACAATATATCTTTTTGTCCTTTGTTTTATGAGAAATATAGTTCAGGAAGATGGTGAATAGTAGATGTAGAAGCATTGTTTTCTGTGTAGTATGCTATAGTGTTTGTTTTTTCAAATTTTTTATTCTGCAGCCTTTCAGACTTTGAATTGGAGTACCAGGACCTCTGGGATTGGCTGACAGACATGGAATCCACAGTGACGGACAGCCATGAGCTTATGATGTCAGTGGAGCAGCGACAGCATCTTTACAAGGTCAGTGCTACGGTACAATACTCGGGGCAAGACTTCTACTCTCATAGAGAATGTCATCAAATTAGAGGGTTTATTAAAACTCCCCAAAGCTGCCCTTGCTGTCTCACCTTCCCATTCTTACCTTGTGAATTTCACAAAGCTCCTTTTATCACATTTCATCTAGTGTGATTTCATATAGGAACAAAGATCTATGAAGATGAGCCGAAACAAAAGTGGTGAGAGTTGGTAGCAAATAGACAGGAGTGAAATGAATAAGAAATGCCTGCATTTGTTTATATCTGAGGTTTCTGACACACATGGATGTCCTTTGGGTGTGAACTCGGAATTATGAAAGGTAAAAAAAAAGGAAAGTGAGCAGAAGAAAGAGCATTTCCTCCTTTGCTTTAAATCCTTCCCGATATGCGCCTTGTCTCAATGAATTTTTATTAGTGATAGATAAAACAGGCCATAATGCATTAAGTCAATATGTTTGTTCATGATTAAAACAAACTGATTTGAGGGTGTGATATTGATTCCATTCCCTCTTCCCCTAATAAATATGTACTCCGTTGCTTGTTTGTTATCAATTTTTTCTCTATGCTCTAGCCGCACACATCTTTTTTTATCTGGCTAACACTGGATTGATTGAGAATGGGGAATTTGGAAGTCCTTCGGCTGGTAGGATGTTATTTGCGAAGGCTGGGGGATTTTATCATGAGTGAGGAGCAGCCCAGGCCCCTAGAAGGCACAGGCAGTAAATCAGGCTCATTTAGGCCATTTTTATTGTACTGATTCTGACACTCGTCATCCTTGAATTGCGTTGAGCATATGGCATATTTCAGAAGAGCAGATTGTGAATCATAAAGAAATAAAATTAATAACCGCCTTCACAACTGGAAACAACATCATGACAAGAAACAACTATTCTTAGCATTTCCACTCACATTTTCATTTCAAAATTGCAAAAGGTTACAGTCAAGGTCAAAACTAATTTTCTCTAGAATATTGACCTCACAATTAGTCATTTTTTAAAGTTATAATACACAATTTCTTTTTCTTTTAACTCCCATGTTGAAGGACTCTGTTCTGCCTTTCAAAAGAGGAATTTAAAGCAATTTTTGACAGATTCTATGTCAATTACTCCACTTTCTCTTGTTTCTGTTCAGCATTTCCAGCCAATTGCAAAGTGTCTAATAATAATCATTTTACTAATAGTAATTTTATAAAACATTAATTTTCAGGATATATTTCTTTATTTTCATATTGCGACTTCTGTGAGTTTTGGTGTCATGTTCTTCATTTCGCGTGGTTATTTAGTGAGTATACCTCACCATAAAACATCAGGTGTTTGCACCGGTAGTTTTTCAAATCTTCTTGAAGGATGTGTCAACATTCCTTTTGACAGGATTGCATCTCTGCAATTTCTGACAGCTTGAATAAATCAAAGTTAATCTGTCCATATCTGATGCCCCAATCAAAGCACCACTTGCTTTTTACACTTCTCGTTTCAATGGATTTAAATCTAGTCTTTGGGCACATTCTGTTTTGATGGAGGCTTTTCTTCATTTCCCATACCTTTTGAATTTTATGTAGTTTCCCAGCAGACAGTGTGTATGCCCATCGACTGTTGTTCATAAATCATGCATTAAAAGATTTGATCTTAATTAGTGGAATCTCTTGTGAATCCTTGTTCAGATGCATCAGAAAAGTCTCTTTAAAATTTTCTTCAAAAGGGCATTATTTACATGCACCGTGAGATTTGTGGGACTAGTAAAAAACAACCTGCCTTACAGCCTCAGATTCCTTTGCCTTTACTGTATTTTTCATTATGTCAGTTATTTAGCCTGTAAATTTACTGAATGTGAAGTAATGATTGAAGCAAGGGAGGCTGAACTTCAGAAGTTATAGTATTATGTCAATAATTGAAGAAAAAAACTGCATAAATGGAGAAAAATATGTAGGCTCCTGAAAAGTGTGTCTCGTGCCTCATTCTGAATGATGCTGTTTACTAAGCAAACATATGTAGATTGTAGATAGATGACATAGATGCATGCAAGTGTTGATTAAAAAAAGCAAAATATTGTTCATTCTCTTCTTTTGGAACAAGAACTGTGAAACTTTGTGCTAAAACTAGTTTTATTTTCAATATGTGATTGAACAAAGGTCAAAGTTGATTTCATCTAGCTTACACCAAGCTTGCGATAAGGAACAGTGTTCAAGAGGTCTGTCTGCAATTATGGTGCATCAGGCCAGTTAGAAATGCATCCATAATATTGTTTTGGTTTCCACTACTATTGTTTTGGTGTTTCGACATACAGAGTTACATGTATAACGTATTCACCATGCTGTAGAGAGCTATTTTAACTAAAGGCAGTTCTGTGTTTTTATGAAAAGCACACTGAGAAAGGAGCAGCATCTGAATGTAAAAATTGAGGTTACAGCATTTGTCTGTCTTGCTGCTCGCCTGCCTGCTTCATGCGGGGAGGTCATGAGGCAGACCTGTTTTATGTAGCAGGAGCAGGTGGTGTTTAATGTGTAGATTTATCTCTGCGGGGTTCTCAACTGCAGCAAGAGGCCTAGCGAATGCAAGGTGCCCTGGCCAAGTTCCCATCACTCAGCATGCAGATACACACATGTGCGGGTGCTGTTGGTCTGTATTAAATGTACAAAATTCAATTAAACTGTTTTACAGAGTAATGCTAACAGATTGTACATGTAGTGGATTTTTAATAATAATTATATAAATTAACTATGTGTATACTTGGTAACACATTATATGAAGCTCTTTTTGTGTACCTTCATAATGCATTTAGTCAACTAAATCTACAGTACATGCTGTCAAATGAAACTAACAGGTTTAGCTATAGTCTACACATGCATGTACACACACAGATTACTCTGCATCTATTCACCCTAGATTCCTGAAGGAAACATCTATAAAGCTGTCATTATAACACGCCATTAGGTTTGAATGTAATTTTTAAAGACATGGACTGGGGAGCACTTTTATACAAGGACTAACAAGGGAGCAAACCTAGAGGCAGTTGGAGTGAATCACACAAGGGCAGGAACGAGGTAAGACACAGAATGAGAATCATGTAACAGAGCGGAGTGGAGAAGGATCTTGCCTGACGTGATGATTTCCTGATGGTACCCAATCTAGTGTTATCCAGTGTACATACAAAGATCTGAAAAGAGCTTCACATTGCTCATTGTCCAGTAGTCTGCTTGTAACAGTTTTGTTTGGTTTATTTTTCATCACCAATGATTTTAAAAGCAGTGTCCTAGTTTTTATCATTAAAGGTTTTTATTTAGTTTTTGTTCCATTTTTGTCACAAAAAAATGTTGACAAGTATTTTTCGTCTTAGTTTTTACCAACAAAATTAGCACTGATGCATTTATAACAGGATATTGTCTGCTTCATATAAGGATACATTCATGGCTATAATGTGTTTATAGCTAGCGAGAAAGTTTGTGTATTTATCTTCACTTCAGTGCATTTCAAAGTAGTGTTGCTGTGTTTGTGGTTGTGCATTTTTGGATTTTGTATACATCTGTGCATGGAAGTGGCGAAACAGAATATATGCTGAGTGTGTAATATCAGTCCACATGACTGTGACACCCCATGTGAGGCATGTGTGTGTGGTTTTTGTGCATGTATGAAAGAACAGCAAACTGTGATAAAAAATTTTGTGTCCCGCTTGCAAGTGAAAGACTGAACAGTGTTCGTGAAAATGTTTACACTCAGGTGTCCCTTTAAGACACCTGATTTTAAGGATATTCATTAACCTGCACTTCCTGATATACTTGTGGGGAAATTACTGCAGTTATCATTTTGATGGGAATCTGTGTGCTGATGGCCATGTTCATGTGACCCAGATCATCATCCATTCAGAGGGACATATCGGATTGAAGAGTGTAATGCTTATCAAATAATCACTGCAACCAATCCAATTATTCTACATCTGTGCTTTCCTTTTTTGTCATTCCCTCTGGGTTCATGACAAGCAAACCGTTCATGGGAGAACAGAAAATAGCTAGAGGAAACAGCACTTACGCAATTTTCTGCTTGACTGTGCATGTGTGTTTAAAAACCGCAGTTCTGTCTTAACTTACATTTTCTTCTTTTGAGATACATAAAATTATTTTTGATAACTGGATGTATTTTATTCAAAGTAAATCAAACGCTTCAGAAGACCCTGCCCCCCCATTCCCCCCATCTAAAGTTTGCCACCTCAAAGTTTATGAATAGCAGGACAGCAAACAAAAGCCACACTGTATTTGTAGAATGCTTGGCTTCAGCATGTTGCCTGGGCAACCCCAGTTTCACTTCCAAAAGTAAACAAAAGGTTTTTTTTTTTTTCTCAAACTTACAATTAATAAAACTCTTCCGGGACAGCTTGCAACAATTTGTGCCACTTGGCAAGCACTGAACTGACAGTTTATTGAAATAATATGTACACATGTATTACAGCCTCAAAGGACATGGAACCGTGTGTTTGTCTGTGTGTATGTATGCGTATATGTAATGCATATATGTTTTTCCACTGAATTTCAGAAAATTCGTTTTTATTTCTATTGTTTTGGGGTTCAGTGGGACTGTTCGGGGATAATTTCAGTGGTGGTGTGATTGGGAGGGATAGCTGGCAGTGTTTTGCCATCTGACACAATCCCTCATTCAGGGTACCATTCTGGGCCTATGTCCAAGTACGGCGGTGTCCCTCTTTTTTGGGGGGGGAGGGGGGGCATTATTGCTTGGTTTGACGCTGTCTCATTGGTGAAGATATGCTGTGAAATCTTGAATGATTTCTTGGTGGTAACCAGTGTACCATCTATCTCCAAAACGTCAACTTTTCCACTGTAACTGAAGTTGACAGAATTTTCCAGGTGACATCTCCTTAGTACTGCAACTACAGGTATACAGTTTACCCTGTAAGACTCTATTCTCCAGCCCCCTTGTTCCCAGTGTTATTGTGTATGCTCTCACCCCTGACTTGTCGTGATGAAGCTGCATCAGCAACACAAAGAGCTCAGTGTTGTGGCTGGATCCCTCTCCTGCTGTGTATGTATGTGTGTGTGTGGGGATTATGTCTATATTACATTGTGGGGACCAAATGTTCCCCACAATGTAATAAAAACCTGTTATTTTGACATTGTTGGGGTCAGATTCCAAGTCCTCACAAAGATTGATGAATGCAATCAAAAAACTAAAAATGCTAAAGGTCTTGTATCTTGTTTGGCTACTTACGGTTAAGGTTAGGGCTAGCTTAAGGGTGTCATATTGGGATTAGAGTTCCCCATAGAAATGAATGGAGAGAGTCCTCACAGATATACAATTACAAACCTGTGTGTGTGTGTGTGTGTGTGTTCAGATGTCCTTGTAGGGTGAGAATGTTCCAAGAGAAACAGAACATACCACAGGAGAGAGAGAGAGAGAGAGAGAGAGAGAGAGAGAGAGAGAGAGCGAGCGAGCACAATGCAGTTGAAGGAACCAGACATCAAACTGAGCCCAGCTGCCCCTACCAGGAGTGGGTATCTTACTGCCAAGATGGTTCTCACATCTTTGAGTCACCGTGACAACCATCCCCTTAACTAGGCAGGGACACAGGGAGAACAGAATAGGAGCAGGAAGGAATAAGAGTGACAAGTTAGGGAAGAAGCAAGAAAAGACTTTCCATTTTATTTACTCATTGAACATTCAAAAATTGAATGAATCAAACTCTACTTTGAAATGACTTTCTGCTCCATTTTGAATATATAAGGATGTGTTTTTATGTGACTGTTACAGAACTGAAACGTTAACTTCCAGAAGTGAGGTAGAAATAACATTTATGCGGTTTATGCGCAGAGTGTCACGAACCTGTGCCATGAAGGACATATGAGATAAAAGGGAAGAGTCAAAGAAACAGTGATAGATATTTTCGGGTAGAGGGGATAACAGAGTGGCAGCAGTCTGGCAGAAGAGACAATGAGAAGGGGACAGGAAGAGATGTATAGGAAGGGGTGAGGAAATAAAAGAGATTCTAGTCACCGAAGAGAGAAGAGAGCTGGAGGGTGGGCAGAATGGGGACACACAACAGGAAGTGGGAGGTATGCTGTAGCACAGCGCCTCTTCTGGTGTGAGCCGTCACATAGCACCTCCAACAATTATAGCAATAACACAATCTAGCCTTGTAGCACACGTGGGGCCTTGCCGTATTGATGCTAGTCGCTCCTATATTCATCAAGAGACAAGATGGCAGAATCGGCAGGAGCTGGCAGAGCACGACTGTGATATCTTTCTGTATCTCTGAGGAAAAAGTTGAAATCAATCAATACCTCTTCTCTGGGTCTCCACAAAGTCCCACCTCTTCTCTGCTTGAGTGATGTGGCAAGAGGAAAACACTACAGGTGAGGCACCAAAGCACTGGATGATGTGAAAATTTCATGTTGTTCATCATTGGTGTCAGGTCTCAGCTACAGAGGTCATTTCCCCTCCCTCCCCCCTCTAATCATACACATACTGTCATCCCCCTCAGACAAGGTCGAACAGGGAATTTTCACCAGCCATTCCCACTTCTCATAATATGACCTGTCTGTGGGGCTCTCAGACACTTAAGTGGAGGGAGATTAAAAGGCATTCTACACCTTGATCCAGCACGTCATCACACTCAAATTTTTATGTCACTTCTTGGCTTTTTCCTCAGTGATAACCATAAATTAAGCATGTTGCTTCAAGAGTAAGTGGACGACTACAAAACTCATAACTATTCCAGTATGCTGAATTCTGCCAAAGGCTATCCTGAAAACATAGAAGAAACCCTGTATGAAGTGAAAGGCACCAAATGAGCTCTTCCTCTGACTGATTACTAATATTGCACTACTGTATTTAATGAGTCGTTTCCTTAACGAGTGGGCTTAGGTCTATGTGAAAACAGCCTGCACATCTCCTCAAGCAATTCAGGCCCTGCAGCTTGTTCCATTCCAGTCTGTCTAATTACAGAGGTTATCCTGGACTCCCCCACTGCTGAATTCCAATTTCAAATAGCCCATGGTCCTCCAGTAGACATGGAACAGTGGGAAGCACTGGGCCTTTTCTGATTTCATACTCACACTCATTAATTCCACTCCAAAAGCAATCAACGAGTTACAGACTAGTGGGAACCCTATGCAGAGCCCCTTACAGTGCATTATTTGGTATAGTTACTATAGTACAGTTAAAAAATACTCCATTCACATAATGCAAATTTTGTTCTTTTTATTAATCGAGAGGACATATAGAGGTCAAATCTTTACAACAAATTTAAAATAAGGAACTTTCACCTGAGGATTTGCATTTAGCATAAACTTACAGTTTCAGCCAAATAATTAAGCTTTAGTGCTTTACTGAGAAAAACAAAATTAACAAAAAGGAATGACAGCTTCCACTTGAGCAAGACAGCCTCGAATTTGAGGTAGTGCAGGTAAAGACCTGACATGTCTTGTAATATATGGAGAGATGTGAGAGAGTGAAGATTCTCATTATTGATTAGCAACAGCATCTGGATCACCGAAGTTAAGATAGATGTTGCCATAACAACACCTGTACAAGTAGATTTAAGTATTATGGTCTGTTTTCCTTTCTCAAGAGCAGACCTGGCCCTCACAATAGGGAGGACAATTGTGCTATTTCATGTAAAAAGGCTATCGACAGGAGGGTTTTATAAAAGCAAATGGGAGGGGGAAGATTGAAGGGGACCCTTGAGTCAGGCACAGGTTTGAAGGGCTTCTTCTGTTTAAGGCAGAGGCAGTGCAGATGAGCAGTCCAATGTCTTTAATATGGAGGCCTAGAGAAGGCCTCACAAGGGCCTTGCACAAGACCTTCCTTATTGACTGTTGGGAGACTGGAAGAGAAACTGCATAACCATGTACACCTCTGATATTATAGTAGCAGTCAGCTGCATATAGGACCGGTCAAACTGCAATGTGTCTTTCATATGTAGAACAGAGTGAAATGGTCTTTCTTTATATTTTATGTTTCTAGAAATTTAGCAAGCAGCAATGTTATACTAAGAACAAAGGCATAATGTAGTGCAAAGGTACAACCACTAGAGGGCTCACCTTCATAAAGCAGACAAGTGGGGTTTCTTCACAAAGGTGTTTAGAGTCAGCTTTTTTCATTGCAAATAATCCAGCCCTGTTGGCCTGAGTTCCCTAACTTCTGGGGAAAAGCCAGCTTCCTCACTGCCCCTTCACACTGGCTCAATTCTCCTTCCTTCCCTCCTTAAACCTTGTGTCTAAGATCAATGAACTCACCCCCTTCCAGATTCCGAATGTGCAGCCTCAGCTGCCATGTTTCATTTAGTCACTTGCCACATGCATAACCTAGAAATTAGATACAGAAAACTGTGATTTTTTTTAATGCTTTATGTATATTTTTATTTTATTAGTTATTTTATAAATTTGAGCACTAACTCTGTTCTACTATCAGGAAATATTTGCTTCTACTCTGTCACCAACCAAGCTGTATTGAAAATGTAATGAGTCTTTTAAAAGAAATACCTTTCCGGAAAAAAACATCTTCCTTCGTGATTTTGGATTATTCAGGCTTTTCTTGAAAGCCCTTATTTGTTGATCGTTTGTGCTGCAAGCCACTGAAAAATAGATGTGCCAAACTACAGAGGAGCACGTCTGTGTGAAAACAACAGGGCTGGTCTGGAGGGTGGGAAAACACGTACACCCTTGAGATTTAGAATTTTAAAATATAAGGAAATTTTGTTGTCAGCAAATCCAATGGAGGCCCATTATGCTGTATGCATAATTCAAAAACACAAATATCGTTGTTGACATGTGCAAGGCATATCATTTACAAGCCTGTCTCTGTCTAGAGGGGTAAACTCAGGACTGGGAATTAGTTGGGAAATAAATTAACGTTTTGCCGTAGCGCTTGCATCTAGATGTATCACTGGAAAAAACAGTGTAAAGTGCTAGTGAAATTTGGTAAAATGGCTTACAGTTTTGAAGCCTTACTATTTTATTTTAAATATATAATATCAGCTTATTCTGGGATCATTCCAAATAAGGCTTCAAGATTTTATTAAAAACAAGTGGTCTCAATGCACATAAGAGAGCATCAGTTGCAGTTTTTAGTAAGTGTTCAGTCGTAGTAAAATATAATGCATACAGATCTCCGTTGATGGCATTGGAAACAATGGTTTTGCTTTAGACAGGTGTATTACCATGAGAACACACCATTCAGACCTGAAACAGAGTGTTTAATGAATTTTCTTGGTAACACTTTACTTAAAGTCTGTATGCGTAACACATTATAGATACCTTCATAATGCATTATAATGCATTCATAA
>JAODLC010000028.1:6030889-6045367 GCA_026781145.1 Hippopotamyrus pictus | reverse complement strand
ATAAAGTATTATAAACATGGCTATAACTATTCATAAAAAGGCATAAGACATTATACCCATGTTTATAATACTTTATGCCTTACGCTTGTGCCTTGGCAAGTAGGTTAGGCTGCTGTGCATACAAGTCAGCATAAGCCATTATAATGCATTATGAAGGTATTTATAGTTCATTATAGATGAGGCATTCATAAAGTATTATAAACCTGGGTATAATGTCTTATGCCTTTTTATTGAATAGTTATAGCCATGTTTATAATACTTTATGAATGCATTATAATGCATTATGAAACAACTGACATAAATCTAGTCAATCAGAAAATTATTATCCTTTATTGTTTCGTCATGAAAATGTGAAATAGAAAAATAATACAAAAATTAAGTATATAAAACTAAGTTTTGTGGTTTGGCAAATGTTTGTAAAATGTATTATTTGTGTATGTGTGTGTGCGTGTGTGTGTATAATTATTCATTTTTAAATTTCCATATTCCTTTGATAGTTTAATGTTGATTTATGGCACATTTCATTAACACTGTTAATTTTACCTTTCTAAGTGAAATAAGTCTCACTTGCCTTAAGAATGGGGAAAGTGCTCATTGCCAAAGCAGGAGGGCTGTTTTCTATTAGATTAATTTATTTTTCTAACTGAGCAAGGCATTGCCAAATGTCACCCTTGCCACTGCACCTAGAGTGGAGATGGGGCGGCCGTTTAAGGAGATGCAATGTCTTCCCTACAGGTCGACCCACCACACGCTTGCAGCCATTCCTGCTGTGCCAGTATTCCGTTGTCTTTCTCTGATTCTGACAGCATGATTCTGGGGTGTCCACTGGCTTAGAGAATCCCCAGATCTTCAGTATCTGCCCTTGGTGCTCTGGCTCCACATGCGAGGCTTCTGACTGGCTGGGAAGGAATGTGCAGAGGATACAGAATGCCCAGAGCCCTCGCTGCTGGCCTCTGCCCAGGAGATTCAAATGCCCACATTTGTACAGTAGCTGGGGGTCTCTGCATATTTGTATTATATTTCCAAACTTCCCAGATCTATATGTGCCAGTATTGTATGTGTGTCTAGCCAGGGCAGTGTAAGGGGGTACGCATCTCATGCAGACTTGTATGTAGTGTGTGTAACTGTAGGCAAGCGTGTGTGCGCTAACAAGCCTATGTGCACATTTGCGCATGTGTATGCATGCATAGGTACATGTATGTGTGTGAGTATTTTGGTGTGTGTTCACAAATGCTGGCTAGTTGGTTTGTATTATGCATTTATATTTGACAAAATCTGTGTTTCTGTCTAATCCTACTGGATTCTATCACAAATCCAATACTAGAAGTTGATTTTCAGACTTAAATACAAATATTAAATCTTATCCTTAATGAATCTTTATTCGATGTATTGCTGTTAATCGTTTTATGCTGGTGGAGCTGAACTCTAACATGACTAATATTAATATGTAGTGCAGGACCAGCAGTATCACTGAGTAAGTTAAATTAATAATGATAATGTCACCAATATATGTTACATGCCCGGCGTCGTTCAAAGACCCTGTTGGTATGATATCAGCACATTAAATATCTAAAAGACTTTTTTAAATCAGTAACTGATTTTTAAAGCCTTAATACTAAAACAAGCCTGGGTTTATATTAGTGAGCGTGGCAGTTTTGGAGTTGTACATGGCTGTGAGCTGTATGTTCATGTAGTGGGACGAATCCTGTCAGTGGGGGGTTCCTGAAATCCACTCAATGGGATAGAAAGGCACAGAGAACATGCCTACACCTCATCCTTGTGAAACACATGAGTGGCTTATATCCCAGGCAGTCACTCAGGAAAAAAAGAGCATTTCCCAGTAGCCAGGCAATAGAGGAGCTGTACAACAACTTGGTGGGAATTTGGGGGAGTTCATTCTTAAAATGGGCAGCATAATGGGGGGAGACCTGCCTGGATGCTGCAGAAGCTGATTGAGGACTCTAACCAGGAACAAGCAGAATAGTGCCACTGACATGAGTCGTCTGTATGTTTGCAGCGTTCTTATTCATATGAACCTTTCTACTCTCAGCTCTAATTAAAGTCACAAAGTGATGCCGTAATTTAATTCGGGATGTTTGTAAATAGCGGAGCAGGAGTGAAATTCAGGTAAATAAATGGAAATTCTACTTCTACTACTTGAGTACCAACCTCAAAAAACAATCCTAAATCGTCCACTCTAAGACCCTGCCTTATATTTTGGTCTCTGCTTCACATTAGGCTATTTCACATCACATACTCTTAGAGTGCTAAAGTGCTTTATATGAGGGATGCAGGGCTGTTGTTTTGTATTTTTTGTCCCAAGGTCAGATCAAGGTTAGTTCTTACCTCCTCCATCACCTGAGAGTTGTTCGTTCGTTGTTTCCCAGACAATTATCCAAAATGGAATATGTGGAATACACTCTTTGAAAATTTGCAGGAAGAAAATGAGGCAAGAAACATGGAATTATCTGATTTGCACTAGGGCGTGTTAATCTCTGGCTGCAGGCTCTTCCAAGCACCTATCTCCCTATAATTACTCACAGAGCCACAGAGCCAGTCTACGGGCTGAAGGAAAACCTTGTCATGTTGTTATTGCTTTTTACTCAGAAAACACCCTGAAGTTTTCATGCTAAATCTGTCAGCAATGACGAACATTGCCTTACAGTGAGCTCCCTCCGCTGCCTTACAGATGTTGAGATTATGCCACAAAACTCTTAATTAATGACAAACTACATTTCAAGAAAACTGGAATTTCATAAAACTGCAAGCAGATCAAAGCTCTTTCTGTTAATTTGCAATGCAAGTTTGACTGCAGCTCATTGGGTCCTTTTCTGACTTTACTGCACAAGGAAAACCCAGGGTTAACCCTAACCCTAAGCAGACTCAGGGAATCTTTATACCCCCTTATTATGACAGAAGCTCTGGAAATGACTTTTATGTATTTGTTACATTTTTATTTACAGGAAAAGGCAGTTAAGAGACTACATTTCTTCCTTTTTGAAAAAAACTTTATTCTTTGTTGAGCGTCTGTACGTATAATTGAAACAGAATAAGACAAAGAAAGAAAAAAAGAAGAGACTAAAAGTAATTTAGTAATATTTCCTTTCTTGCATCACTGCAGCTTATGTATGAGCTATATTTAAACATGGTGTCTTATGGAGTGGGAAAGGAAAAAGGCAAAGTGGGGGGAGAGAGAGAGAAAGCGAGAGAGAGAGAGAGAGAGAGAGCATAAAGGTGGGCCCCTGAGTGGAGTTCTCTCGCTCCAGTGCAGTGGAACTCCTCAGGGAAGCCGTGTCTTACTTGCCGTCTCAGAAAAGCCACGCAACAGTTGGGCTGGCCTTCACAATGCAGTAAAAATGAAAAAGCAGCAACAGTCGGGAATATCAGTCTGTCAGCACTTCCTGATTACTGCAGTTTTTACTCTAAATACAGAGCAAGTCAGCATGTGAACCATCCTCCTATGTGCTTCCACTGTATGATCATACTGTACCTTTTGTACAAATGAAAACTGCATCTAAATATAAAAGTATAATCATGCATAAAAATCTGTCACACGGAGACAGACACACCCAAATATCATAAGAATCCCTCAAAACAAATCCATACAAGTACCCCCGCCGAACCCAGTGGAACCCAGTTTCATTTGAGATGCCACCCCTAGGCCTCACCCCCCTGGTCTTTTTTTTTTTGCAGGAAATTCAGTCTGTGAATTTCAGCCCACAGTTAATGTGAAAGTGCCATAATGCCTGTGCGAGTCCCGGTGCCTAGTGGCGCGCCATTTATCATCAGTTTTACATTGACCTTGACACCCACTTCATTAGAATAAAGATTGTCTACCATTTAGGTTACATTGTTCCTCCGCACACACCACCCAATGCAAATTCCTGCCCCGATAGAGGAGTGCTGAGTCTGTCAGAGGTCATCTGCATTAAATGATTGCAGCTATTTTCCAACTGCTTCTTTTCATTCAGTTCAATTCAGCCCTTCTCCTCACCACCACCAGGACTGCTGGGAATTTAACTCTTTTCACTCGAGCCAGCTCTCACTCCAAGAAACAGTTTTTAATGAGCTTTAAATAGGAACACTTAATTGGCTGTTAAGAAATGGCTGGCAGACAGTGTGAGAGAGAACCTTAGAATTATCAAAAAGACTTAATTCGCCCCACCCCCTCCATGCTCTTCTCAGAGTAAACTTTTTTGTTCTATTACAGTCACAAGAGGGGCCACTTTTTCCCGGGTGCTGCTCATTATGAAAGTGCGATTTGATTGTCATTGGTAAGCAATGTTGGATCTATTAGAGCGAGACAAGAGGTGTCAGAGATGGAATGTGATTAAAAAAAAGAAGCAGTCTACCAACCTGTGTTTCTTTCTGCTTAGTTTACTTATTGGGCTCCTCATTCATCTCTATTACTCTCCACATAAGTCAAAACATGGCTGGCTGACGTCAGTACAAGAATAAGAGGAAAAAGGCAAAGGGAATAAGATGTCGGCTCCCATAACAGTGCTGAGTGGTGATATAATTAGAATTAAATTATTAATGGGGGATACTTAAAAAAGATTGTTTCATGATCCTCTATTAGTGAATTTGCAATTCATTTCAATATTTGTCGTTTGATTTATATCACAGATAATGCAATATATGTCCAATTAACAATGCATGGCCTATGTAATACGATTTTCAGTTAATGCAAATGGAATAAGCTAGAAGAAAGAAACTAATTCAAATTCTCAAATGTAATTTACTTGGCCAGCTCTGCCGATTTTAAATGACATTGCACTTTTTAATTTTTCCTTCCCTCATCAAAGCCCAGGCACCAAATTTATCCTGACCAGGCGAGTCTATTATTAATTTACCAGGAAAATCACCCAAGCAGTTATAATATCTATCACTTTCTCAGAGTTATTTGCCTTAAATTATTATCAATGAAGAAAAGGCAGGCAGCTTGAGAACACACTGATTGTGTGCAATTTAGCTCTTGTAATATGTAGTATACAAGAATGTGTAATGTATTAACATTTGATTTTCTAACTGTGCTGCTTGGAAAAGCTATGGACATCTTTTTTTGTCATCCAGGCAGAAGTCAAACCCTTGCAGCACTGTTATCCACCCGAAAAAAAAAAAAATAAAAAACATTGTGATTTCGACTGATTTCATTGTTTCCTGTGTTTGTCTGGTAAAGAAAAATACCAGGCCCAGAGTGGGGCAGCAAAGGCAGGGTTTGAGTCTGTCTGAAGCATAGTTCTACACTTGGAGCAGGCAGCTGAGCTTAGAACCCAGGCCTCTGGATAAAAAGAACCTTTGTTTACCACTGAATGGCATTAGCCATGGGTTTCCTATGGGGTCACCATGATGTCTAGCAAGACGACAGGGGGAGGAAACCATGAAAGAACAACCATAAACTATACACACCTCAGTTACTTAGTGATAGAGGGGGCAAAAGCAATAATTATTCGTCTAAATGGTCAGGAATATCGCATGAGTCAGACTGTGTTCCATTGACATATTCTGTTGTAGATAGAAGAAAGTCCTTTGACTATATCAGAAAACTCTGAGGGGAAGCTATTGTGTAGAGCCGAGAGGTCCAGCAAGCCTTTTTTATATAAATAATTCTCTGTAAAAGGCCCTGCTGTTCCTGTGTTTTTGTTTTTTCACCAATCTGTGGGTAGACTGTGTGCTTCTTTGTCTATTGATCCTCTTGAATTTCTCATTAACACTTTGCAAATCTGTGCAATGTATCTTCCTTGGAGAGAGTGTGTGTTGGGGGGCAGGAATATCTCAAATTCCACCAAGCAGCCTCTTGTTTGCTTCTCTTTCTCTGGATATGTCATGAAGAGAATTCCCTTGGTTCCTTGGGCCAGAGTTCACATTGCATGGGCCTATAGCATCCTACTCCTGAGTCATCTTATTTTCAAAATTCCACTCTTCTCAACAGGGGATTGTTTGTGCAGTTTTTTTCTTACTTAATATAGATTAGATTATATAGATTGCTTCTCTGATAGTATTCAATCGAAAATAAATATAAATCCATAGCAGATCAAATCGAGAAAGGCTTGAAAGTTTCTTCTCTAACCCCATAGAGACTGGGCACCTTGTTCTTAAACAGTGAAGGAAGGTTTAAGAAGAAAAAAAAAAAACGTTTGACTCACTGCTCAGTGTGAGCCTTCTATACTAGTTAGAAAATGGCTTATTCTTCTGGTCACCATGGTGACAATTAATAGTGTTTCAAGGCCTTTTGTTCCAGGCCCGTTTGAGCAGAATTTTTTGGGGCATTATTTTTTGGGGGGGAAAAAACAACAACAAAAAAAAACTTTTATTTACAAAAGCATTTTGCATAGACTGTCGAGACTGTTGTCCAAATCAGGGGTTTAACTTTTTTCTTCTTGTGCCGCCTTTTTGAAGTAAACATTTACCATTTTCTTGCCGTGCTTTCTCTGGGCAAGCTCAAACGTGCATCAAAAGCTCGCGCCTCCTCAGCTGTGGGCTTTTTCATCAATGGACTGCTTCTTTCTCCAGCGCCTTTCTTCCTTTCCTTTCAAAGTGTCCAGTGGTAAATAGTGGACACTTAGGATGTCGCCAAATTATTTTACAAAACACAGCATAATTAACTATGCTAAACTAAGCTTGGATACAAGTGGCTGGGCGACTGGTGAAGTTTTGCTGTGACAAAAACTCTGTCTTTAATCAGGAAAACCAATATTTTTAATTACTTTTAATTTTTAAGATATTGGCTCTGGGGATTTTTTTTTTTTGAAGTTGGCACTTCAAAAAAAAACACCTTTCTACTTATGTACAACAGGATTGTTCCCACCAATCCATATTACATATTTCATTAACACAGTCCATTTTTCAAAAAACAGTTTTTTTTTTTTAATTGTTCTGCTTAGAGAAATTTGTCTGACATCCCATCAGATAATTTGGTATAGTTTTTAAAATGGCAGATTTTTTTATCCTTTGAAGCTGGATCTGAAAACTAGCAATAAAATATACTATCCGCCTTGATTTTAATGACACATCCCTCTCAAATTGTGGACACTCTAGTTGCTAGGCTAATCCCTGTTACCATACTCGCATCAGATCTTAGGTACATGTACTATAGAGTAAACAAAGTTAGTATTCAATGCACAAAGCCCAGCTGTTTGTTCTTGTAGAGGTGTTGTTTCACACAGCATCCTGTATCTGCAGAACCTACTGTATGCCTCAGCCCAGGGGTGTCTGCCTTGTCTGGTCCGTGCCTTTTATTATGTCCCCAGTTAGGGCACTTTCAGTCACTCTGTAGTTACGGCCCAGTCCTCCAGAGAACCCTGCGGCTGAATGAGAGCAAGGGTCACTGGGACAAAATGGCAGCTCAGCCCAAGGCACTGGCAGGGGCCTTGTGAGTCCCCAGCAATTTTAATACCACCGTTAATCTTGTTATCACTCGGATGCTATTCTCCGTCGAAAATTCATAGCAGGCTGTCTAAACTCATTTCACTCACTGGGAGCCTTTATGCCGGATAGTCCCATGGAAGATTTATGCCATTTTACTCCGGGATCGCTTTAATGTCAGGCAAGGGAACGTGAAAAGCCAGTTTATGTGGCCAGAATGTCACGACAAACCCTGTCTTTTGTTCCACATGATAATCATGAGCTTATGAATATTTAGTGGCCCCCCCCAACCACACCATTCTGTCAGCAATATCTTAGATGTTAACTGGCTTTTAGGAGGTACCTTTTTCCAGAGGGCAGCTGTGACCACATGGTTTCTGTAGATGCTCAAATGCAGATGCTGGTTTCAGACATGCTACCTTTTGCTTCATGTGGAGTTTACAGAAAATGACAATTCCTTCAACGTTTTAACAAGTATTATAATACTGTCATCTGCTTTCTGTTCATTTTTTTGTTATATCTATTAAGAACATTGTGGTTTTTGATGTAGCTTATTGTCTTGCACAGTGTTGTCTTTTGCACATTTTACCAAAAGCATATGACACAATTTTCTGTCGTGCAGTGCAATAATTGCCTGTTGTGATGTGCAAGTTTTTCACATGTTGACATGCATTTTCTTGAACCCTGATGAAACATAGTGGGAAATTTATGCCTGTGATATGTTAATGTCAGTACTATTTGAGAGCAGTGAAATAAGGATTTTTTTTTTCAGTTCACAGAATTTTAATTCTGTTCTCTCAACACATTACAGACTCTGAACACATTTCAGATTAATTAATTAAACAGATCTGCAAAAATGGATTGAATATTTTCATGTATGACTGGAGTTTTGCTGACATTTTTAGCATTTCAAATCTATTTTTTTAATAAAAATAGATTGTCATCTGACAATAACTTTTATTTTCGATTTCATATCATTGTATTATGAACGACAATTTAAAATTGACATAATATTCTTAAAAATTTAAAAGATTTTTCAGTACAATACAAATTTGTAACAGCTACTTTTTCACAATGAAAATTAAACCTGCAGCACAATATTTCCCAAATTTCTTCACTACAAGCAGGTAGCTAGTATTTTTAAGTAAAGCAATCAGTCTACCTAATCAAGTGTCTTTGTCCAGCAATATCTGTACTCAATAATCTTTACTCAAAGGTTTTACACCTGTAATGATGAAGCGCATTTACCAAAACAATTAATCTTATAATTGGAACAAGGAAAGATCCAAGTGCTTATGTAATAAAATGTTTACCCATTAACTAAAATGAGTGAAAGTGAATTTAGTCATATTTATGAATGTCTGCATGCCCACTATGCACATGTGTGCTTGTTGTGTTTATAAATTTGTTAATGTCCTTGCTAACCTTGCAACACCTTGCTAAAGGAACCTAGATCTTTTTTAGAGAATTTATTTTGAAAAAGTTTTGATCCCGTAAATTTTAACTAGAACTGCTTATTTGTTTTCCTCATGTGTCTTGACTTGTGATCAATATTTAGCTATTTTTTAAACAAAAGAAACATGTAGAATCAATATTTGCTGTCAACAAATAAATTGTATGATTCCCTTGTTTTTCAGTGGTAACAGGTTTAATTTTTCTGTAGCATTAAAAAATGAAAGGGATTGATGGCTGAAAAGAATCTGTGATACAATCTCAGTCAAAAAAGTGACAATGAAAAATGATTCTCAGACTTGACAGCAAAAAGAAGGAAATAATTTAAATATTTAAATATGCTATGGCTGTAATGACAAATGACAACCAAAAACTAGAATCAACTAGCTATTGATGCAGAAAATGAAAAGGTGGGGGAATTAAGCAAAACGGATGTGAGATTGAATAGCGTCAATTTCATAATATACAGTGTGTTGCTCAGTGGAAAGGTTTGTTTGTAGGAACTGATCCCTGTCTGGGAGCCGCCATCTTATTATCATTCATGCAAATAAATGTCTTGTTTGTATGCCATTCTTTCTAAATCTTTAGCAAAAACAGTTTAAGTGTATGCACCACAATATTCATTAAGTTAAATACATACACCTTTGCCTACATATATAGTGTTATACCCAAATGTTAATCTCAGAAAGGGTATCTGACCTTTTTGTGACTGTTCACTTGAAAAGTGAGAGTTCAGACAGAGAGAGACTTCAAAAGAGAATTTCCTCCAAGCCTTTCCCTTACAGTGGTTACTTTAAATGACAGTCCTGTTCTTGTTGCCTATTGTGATGTGTGCATTGTTATTCACTGGAAGAAGAGAAAAAGGAGAGATCACTGAAATAGGATGAGAGAATGTTCAAAATGTATTGGTGGGTGACCAGAACTGTCAGGGTAACTGCTGATGGACCCTGTAGACACTGAGAGAGTGTCAGACTTAATTATTTTGTTTGTTTTAGAACGAAAACTGATAGGTGATTATAGTGGTAAAGGTTATGAAGATCAGTCAGTCATTTAGTATATATTCAGAAGTTCAGAATGGCCAAGATCTTTTCTGTTTCAAATTTACCTTTCTCTAGTAACTGGTAGCTAGTTAGTTGACCACAACCCTGCCATTGGTCAGAGATGAGTTTCATGCTCAGATGTGATGCTGTCCACAAATGAGGTGAAATACTGCATGTTCACTGTGTCTGTGAATCTGCAGGGGAACATTGTGGAAATCGGCGTGTGGGACCCCCGGAAATCCCAGCTGCTGGATCGGGTGCAGTCCCTGCACCGGAGCGGGGTCCAGCTGCCTGCAGATTTTGATGAGCGTGTCAGCGCCCTCACACAGAAGTGGAACAGACTGGAGGTAACTGCCCTTATTTTATTTCGGGAGTACAGTGGTCCTCCCTTACCGACAATTTCAGTTATCCACGGTCAACTGTGGTCTAAAAATATTAAATGGAAAATTCCATAAATAAGCAATTCATAGGTTTTAAATTGTGTGTCATTCTGAGTAGTTTAATGAAATCAGGGACATGAATCATCCCATTGTCCAGCGTATCCAGGCTGTATATGCAACCCACCCATTAGTTACTTAGTAGGTTATCAGACCAACTGATTGATATTACAGTGCTTGTGTTGAAGTACCCTCCCCCTTTTTAAATAAAAAAACAAAACTTTATTTAAAAATCAATTCTTATCAGGACCTGGGCAAAACTTTCATTACAGTATATGGGTATAATTATTCTATTCTATTGCTAGTTATTGTTGATTATCTCCTATTGTCCCTAATTTCTGAATTAAACTTTATCATTGGTATGCATGTATAGAAACAAACATAATATATCAAGTTTAACTTTAAACCTTAATGTGTATGTAATATGCATGGTTTCAGGCGTCCGCTGGGGGTCCCGTGGTACAGTTCTCCATAGCTGATTCTCACAATGCCCATTCAGCTCGTTCACAAGAACCTTCTACTAGGTGCTAGAAAGACGAAATCTTTATGAGGACAATATTCACTTTGGAAATTTGTATTTATTACTAAAAACAACTGATGTTGGCCTCCTAAATGAGTTTCGTATGAGTTTGTCTGACGATTAACATCTAGTGACTGTAGTACAATGTCAGTAAACACCCACCATGACATTTACTATCTTTGTATTTTGGATTTCTTCATAAGCCATCTGTTGCGTTCCATGAAAAATATAATTATAGCTGTTTGAATTATGCACCCCACTCCATCAATAGCACCCTGCTTCTTGCGTAGGCAACCCACTACCTGACCGATTTACGTGTATTGAACCTCAAATGCAATGTGAATTTCTTAGCTACAGAGAGGGCCAGCTGTTAGACCATTAGAATGAATCACTGAGGCGAAATATAGTATTAATGATCCTCTTTATATTAACTTCATCCACTGAACTAAAAAGTAAGCAATGCAATGCAATGCTGGAGTCTGTCTGGAGTTTTACGGTTTATACTTGGGCCATAAATATCGCTCATAAAAGATACTTTGGAGATTTTTGGGGGGTGGTTCAGGAAGCTTCTGAGAGGATCCCATAAGGTCTTGGGGGGGGGGGAAATCATCGTGCCCATCCTCACCACTGGCAACTAGAGGCTCCCTTCTAAACCCTACAAAGTTCTGCTTTGTTTAGCTGTTTATTTACTTGGGAATTCAGCTAGGGATGGACATCAAGGCAACAGACTAGGGTGAAAATATCGAGGTACAACAGAAAAACAGGACTGTTATATAAAAGCCAAAATGATTTCCAAAGAAGGCAAAAAAGAGAAAGTATGAATTGAGACCTGTGTGGAGTGCTGCCCTGCACCAATAGAAGGGGCCTGCGACATGTCTCATACATGAAGAGGAGAGGGTGCTGTCTGCTTTGCATATTTCAGTCGGATCTGTGGAGGCGTATAGCAGTCAGTACAGAGCCATTGCTTTTTGTTGCTCTGATCGTTTGTGAGTCAAAGAATCGAGGGCAGGAGGGCAGAATTAAACAAAATTAGCATACGCATTATTCTCCAAAGCTAGAGTTTTAATTTAAAACTAAGCACCGAAGAACTTGAGATTACTGTGTTTCCAGCACAGTAATCAGTGTTAATTAACATTTTGTTACATTACAGAAATGCTGACATTTGAACGGAACGCACATGTTAAAAACAAAGTTGTGTTTGCTGGGGATGCTTCTTTCATCATAGGTGAGCGGCACGCTGAAGAGCGCCGTCAGAATGAGGCACCAGTGGTGCGGAGAGTTTAATCTGTGAATTTCTGCTCCCAGTGCTGCACATTACGGCATCTCAATTGCATATTAAACAAGCCTATCAAGTCAGGCATTGGCATCTGCTGTGCTGACACAAATTGTGAATTAAATGAAATTGATGTCCTCTGTCGTATATTTATGAAGACAGACCATTCTCTGAAGTATTCTGCTTATGAAGAATTTATGATTGCAAACTGTTCCTGAACAAAATAAAGTGGCAATAAATTCCTTTTTTGTAACCCGACCCTCCAAGGGCATTGATTTCACCTCCTGCTGCCGCATTTGTCACAGCACAAAAACAATAGCTAAATCTGGAATCCATTGAGAGCTTTCAAATTATCAATATTCAAATGAGGAGAAGCGAAAAAGGGGTCTGGATTGGGAGGGGGCTGGGGTGGTGGCGGCAGGGTGGAGAATGCAGACAGTGTCCTTTGCTGAGAGTTAAACACTTTGTAAAGTAACAAAGGGACACTTATCAGGCTTTTCAGGGGGAAATTATCGACTTCAAAGAAAACCGTTTAGTCAAATGAGCACAGAAATGTTCATTCTCTGGCACCAGTCATCTTACATGTGCTGTTTCATATTCCAATAAATAAACAGCAGGGGAAAAATGCTGACATTTTTTTTACACATACCATAAACATTATTTTTAAATGTCATGAACGTGGAGAGTGAAAAATTTATTTAATTATTACTTTTTTAAAAGGTACATATCGTGCATCTGATGATTTTATATTCTTTGTGCTAATGTTTGTGTTTTGTCATTGGGTGCCTAAAACACTGTAGATTGATTCATCTCCTCTCTTGTCCAGTAAACATAGCTTTAATTTCAAAGCAGCACCAACATGTTAATAATAATAAGTAATTTTTAAAAATGCAAAGGGGAAACAGAAACTACTAAATGGTTAATTGATGCTGTACTTGGAAATAGCCACTTCATTGCTTCTCATAATCACATATGTTTCCATTACAGCTACTCACAGGAACAGCATACAAAAGAATGACAATTATACCAAGCAGCATGTGTTTTAATTGGATAATGGTGTGTTGTACTGCTGGATGGTTTGTCTGAATGCAGCGCCTCACCAACTTTCTATATCAGAAAGCTTGTTTCCCAAGCAGGTGGGAGCCCGCTGGTGCCCAAATAACACACATCCAGGTCTCAGCATGGAGCACATCTTTCTTAAAAGCAGATGAAAATGGGGCACCACACCCCTCTGTAAAATCACTGGGAAGTACATTTAACGTTTGTTTTCATTCCATAAGCATTCTAAAAATAAAATTCATTTCAATCTATATATGAGGGTGATCACTTGGATAATTATCCTTTACGTGTTTTTTTTATGATACGATAAAGATTTTAAAAATTTCATTATTTTCATCAGTGCTTACTTTTATTATTCCTTCATTTAGATATCATTGTTAGTTTTTATCATATTTCTGTGTAAAGTCGTTGCAGTGTAACCTCCCAAATCCTGCCTTATATTCTCCAAAAATTGTAAATTAATCCTGGGGGACCACAAGTGTAGGCGTGACAGCATAGTGTTTCAGGACCCTGAGATTTTGTTCCCTGCAGAACAAAAGAAATCAATACACATAAACTTTAAAAAACTTTGTCAAGCTGGTATACTCAACTTAAACAAAACGAAAAAGCAATAATCACTTAACTACAATATCTTTTAAATAAATAAAAAGTAAGGATGCATCACACATATCCACAAAAAACTATAAATATAATTTTAGCTTTAAATAATAGCTGTTTAAAATGTTAAATATTATGGAACAGTATCTGGATACAACATCTGTATATTCAGTTAATTTATGAACTGATTATATAAGTTATTGACTTTTGATGCACTAAGCCAACAGAATAATTATTTTTCCATTTTTCTGCTGTGCCTCGTTATCACAGGTTGGTGGCTCATGACATTACAATGACCATTAGATTGTAATATACACAGATTACGAGCTCCACTCTGTGTGGATGCACTCTGTCACACGTGGGTTCTCTCCAGGTGCTTGGGTTTTATCATACAGTCCAAGACATGCAGTCAGGCTATCTGGGGCACCAAATTGGCAATAGTATGTGACCTTGTCTGTGTGAATGTGTCCTGCGATGGGCTGGCATCTCATCCAGGCTGTACCACAGCCTTGTGCCCTGCGTTGCCTGGGATAGGTTACAAGCAGCTGTATAGCACTGACCAGGATAATTGGTTAGAAGATGGATGCAGTGGGGTCAGAAGTAGTTTGGTGTTGGGGGAGACCTGGAGGTAGGGTGACCACCTAATCCATGTCAGGGCGGACGCTATGAGCTACAACAGGATTTGTAAACTACCATTTCATCCATTTCAATTAAAAGGACCAGGATTTCACTTAA
>JAODLC010000028.1:5980190-5991494 GCA_026781145.1 Hippopotamyrus pictus | reverse complement strand
GGGGCAAAGACTGGTTATACCATCAGTAATGAGAAATGATGTTCTTGCCAAGCTGCACGAAGGTCATCAGGGCGTGGTCAAGTGTAGAGAGCGGGCACGACAATCGGTATGGTGGCCAGGGCTGAGCCAGCAGCTGAACGAACTGGTTCTCGACTGCAGAGCATGCTGCCAGGAGAGACAGAACCACAGGGAGCCACTGCTGCCAACACCATACCCATGGCAGAAATGTGGGGCGGATTTGTTCATGTTAGGGAGCAAGACCTACCTGCTAGTGGTGGATTACGCATCAAGGTATGTAGAGGTCTCATTGCTAACTCTCACAAGGTCTAATGACGTGATTGATCACCTGAAGTCCATTTTTGCACGTCATGGGATCTGCAAGACCCTAGTCACGGATAATGGGCCACAGTTCTCAGGTTTAGCCTTTGCCAAGTTTGCAAAGTCTTATGGGTTCCATCATGTGACTAGCAGCCCAAAATACCTCCAGGGAAATGCAGAAGCTGAACGTGCAGTACAGACGGTGAAGGGGCTCTTGAAGAAGTCAGAGGATCCCTACCTCGCTCTACTTGCATACAGGGCTACCCCACTACAAAATGGGTACAGTCCACCTCAACTCCTCATGGGGAGGAGGCTTCGTACCAATTGTGTATTAGTCACATTCGTGCCTATATTTCCTGCACTACTAGATCCTGCTCTTCCTGATGGAGCCTCTGTCATGCTGAAGGAAAGTGAGAGGAAGAAGAATGATGCACAACGCTACAATCTGCGACATCGTGCACAGAATCTCGGTAGACTCTCTCCCCGGCAGGGTGTGTGGGTCACAGACGAAAGAGCGGCTGGAGCTGTCATTGGAAGCTACAGTACACCACACCCCGCTCATACCTGGTGGAGGGTCCCCACAGGATCATCAGGTGAAACCGTCACCATCTCGTTGCTATGCAGCCCTCGCCAGAGCAGAGCAGTGGTGGAGCAGCTGAGCATATCCTGGGAGGCATTCCAGATCGACCTTCAACAGCACATCCTGCAGCAGCACTGCCGCAACGGAACGTTTTAGAACTGCCATCTCCTACTCTCAGAACCAGGTCGAGGACCGACCTGGTTAGACTTATAGTTTTGTTCACAGTTACCAGGGCCTGTGAGGCAAAAAAAAAAAAAAAGAAAAAAGAAAGAAAGAAAAACGTGTTCAATATTGTGAATGAGCCATTTCATGTTTTGCACTATTTGGATGTAAACCTTCAAGCATTAGAGTCTAGGGTGAGGACAGACAGCACAGGGCTGGTATTGTATTTGTAATTTATTGTTCCAAGTTAAGCTTAAAATGCTGTGTGTCTGTTGTGTGGGTCGGAGTGGTTCAGGATTCAGAGGGAGCAGACCTTCCAGCCATAGGGGCAGAATAATCCCCTAAGGTCCTGCTGAATCAGTGGTAGTCTACCCATTGATTCTTAAAAGGGGAGATGTGGTGTAATTGGATATTCAGTTGGAGACTACGGGGTCGGGGAGTGATGACGTCAGGGGGACAAGGAAGACAAGTGTAGCGGGGAAACAGCAGAGGGTGAATTGGAGACGGGGAAAAAAAATAAAGACACTCTACGATAACAGTCGGGCTCACGAAGTGGTTTTTAATAACACGACAGGTATAGCTTTAACCAAACAGAAAACAAATGAAATTCATTTGAAGATTAATTTAAATGCAACTATAAGAATTACTGATTGTGTGAATGATGTGGAAATAAAATACATTCATACTTTGTTCCTCACAAGAAAATCATATGGTAAAAAACATTCCCCTTTTCTTGCAATTAACAAGTTATTTTTCTAGAGAATGGAAATTACTTTAAAGGTGGTAAAGGTCAAGTGTATCGAACCATGTTGGCTTTGCAATTACAACCCGTCAAAATGTTTTGATTTAGAATCTGTGCATAAGCATGGGCGTTAAAATTAATAAGCTAGCCAGTCTTTGTTGAAAAGACCACTTGTCATCTTGCTACAGCTGATATCAAAAAGACACTGATGAGAAGGAAATGTTTTTAATGTAAAAATTTGAGGGGGAAAATGGCTGTTATATAAATGTCACAACTGAGAAATGTCATTTTAGGTGTGGTGTGCAATGAATCTTTTCCAAAGAAAAACAAAAAACATTACAGGCTGCAATTGCCTCATTTCTCTATGAATACAAACCATGTTCTACTGCCATACATTCAAAGTTACAAGGCTATTACTATGAATACCTGTGTCTCCAAAATGCTGTAATACCATAATAACCTGAAAATTAAAGGGTCATTTAAAGCAGCAGGCAACAAATACACAGTATGAATGTTAAATATGTTTCACAACTTTAAAAAAAAATGCTTAAATGTATAAAAGCTGCATAAATACAAATTCTATGAATGGCTATTGTGTGTATAAGCTTTTATCATAGTCAATTTACACTCTTTGCATGAGTGGATACTTCTGTCTTGTATCTGTAAATACTGAAAAATAGGCTGACAAATATTTTGCACTATATGTTGTTCCTTTGTCAGAACTCTGGTTTTATTTTGCTACTTAATTATCCCAATACAATAACATTTGTTTGTTTGGGCAAATCTTTTGAAATAAATTAAAACAAACAGTCCCTTACAGTAGCTACAATCAATTCACAAATCAAAGTATTTTTAATTTATTGCATGAGTAATAAGTACTAAGTAAACGGCTCATTCAAATAACTGAACCAATTTTAAAATATCAGTTTAGTAATTTAAAACTCATAATAATAAGTAATAACACTATTATCTTAAAAATGTACACTAAACCTACTAAAAATTAGAAAGAAAACCATTGTGAAAAACATATTCTGGCACACACCTACAGAGCGGCACTCTTTAGTAATCTGGGAGAACGGAGACTTACCCTCTTGAGACAGCCATTGGCTAGGTCACAATGGCCCCCAACTCGGAGATTCAAAATCATAAAATAAACATTAGGTAGTCTTTTAATTTGAAAAATCCTAGGTCCCCCTCCATCACAGATACAGTGTCTCTTTAAAATCCAACTTGCATCAGGAAGCTTGGTAGCTTGTGAGACTTATAGCTAATTGCTAAATTGATTATCCCAACCTACAGTTGTATGTCCAACCTCAAATATCCTACTGTACTGCCTATGAAAGTAAAACAGTTGGTCAGGCCCACAGTCCTTTTGAAATTAATTAGCAGACAGTGGAATGAAGTGGTTCTCTACAGGATCACTGTTTTAGTCATCTGGAATTGTGTCAGCAGGGACACCAATTTGTATGGCACTGAGGCATCTCTTGGCACCTCGATTATATTCACTATCAAGGGGTCCAATCATGTATATTTCAATATAACAATATGCTGTTAACAGCATCACTCGATATTGTGGACCCCTTTATGGATTTGCTCATGACGGAACCTCAGAAGACAAGTTTTTAAACACCCTCCAAATACATACAGACCACATGGATCCTACAGTATGTTGTATGATGATCATATCCTATCATTATGTTCTATGGATTGGAGGGGTTGTTTTCAGTGTTAGTATCTACAGATGGTGAGCACTTTATGTGGGTTTCAAAAGGGCAGATCCAAAGGTACATGAATCAAAAAAAAAAAATTTAAATAAAATTCAAGAAGGCTCTAAAAACAGTGAATTTAAAGTTGGTGAGCGCCACATTCAACATAAAATGACACAAGTAAATGATGAGCGTCCATCCCCTGTCACAGTGGCAGAGCATGGTGCAGCCAGAAATGAGTGTGATGGACTGGAGGCTCTGAGACATGGGGTTATACAATACAACAACAACAAAAAACAGGGGAAATATATCAAAACAAAATACCAAATACTACAACAACCACACACAGTAACATGCATACAATAACTGACTGAAGAACAGGACACCAATATAGGGCTAAAAACACTAGAAAAAGATTAGGAAGAAGTACAAGCCAAATCAAACAGAACACAAGCAGGGCAAATTATAACAGGAAAGCAAAGATAACCAATGACAAATACTAGGAAACAGAAAAACCAAAAAGCATAAACTGATGAAGCTAGTTTCAAACCCATCACAGGTGGGTCACAGCCTCTGCACCACCTACTCAACCCACGGAACCATGCAGCAGTCACAGGAGTTGAAAAACACACAAGTTTCTAGTATGGTGACAAAGGAGGGAACAGGATGGCCAGCAAAACCTGCTGGCCAAACGGGAAGCGACATGAACGGCCGGGACAGATGGGCGCTGACCCAAACATACCTTGACTTTTCAAAGATCCTTAGTGTCTCTCTCTCAGTCTCGTTGCATCACTGGCTGGTCGCACATCGCTTATTGTACATTTGCTACTTGTGTTCTTGTGTTCACCATTTGTGTAGGAAAACGGCTCTTTAAAAAAGTGGAAAAAGAAATAAATGTTACATTGTTGGTGATCTAATGTACCATATTTTGTTACGTTTACAATGGTGACTTCTCTCACAAACATGTATAGACTTTTTTTTCCTTATCATTATTCCCTAAACAATTGTATTAGGGTACTTTGAGTAATCTATGGAGGATTTTAAGTATACAGGAGGATGGGCATAGGTCATATGAGAAGTACTAAATTATTTTACATAGGGGATTTATATATCTGGGAACCAAATATAAGTTGAGGGCCGGCTATAACCATTAACCGAATCAAACACAAAGAAAAAAAAATCCAAAATTTCTAACTTCATGGTAGTAGGTTATAATTGGCCTAAAATATAGTCATACACAAATACATAGTGGTGCAACTTCTTTACTACAATGCCAGAGTTTCTGTCTGCTATAATGAATATTGTATTCATTTGAGACTGGGGACGATGTGAAACAGATGGGTCACCCTGGCAGCGCTATCTGTTATGGAACTGCAGCATTGTTGATAATTACCAAGAGCTGAGAATCACTGTATTAAACATGAATCGACAAGGCTGATGAGGACATTAGAGCCTTGAAGCACTGGAATGGACTTATAGCCTGCATGTTAGACTGAAGCCACTGGTCAAGACCATATGCCCCTAATACTCTGCAGATGTCATGAATACATTGTTTGACTGCTTAAGTTGCTTGAGTTGCTTAGGGAAGCCTCCTTCAATGTGGATAGCACTGTGTCATTATTCTGTGAGTATTTCTCAATGGCAGCAGCTGTGACTTACATGTGTCTCTGCTTACCACCAGCTGTCCATTGGCTGCTAAATTACAAAGGCACAGGAGATCCAAATAACAGACCTGTGGTGTTTAAAAACATCCTATTCGAGTAAATTTATACCAGTCTTCTGCTCTTATTAGCCGTTGGTATGGATGTGATTTCTTTAATTTAGTGAATTAGGCCCCGGTGATTAATTTAGCCTTCAACTCTTCAATACTCTGCAATCAGAATGGCAGTTTTTTGTTAGTTTACACCAGTGGTCTCCAACCTTTTGTAAGAGCTACTTCTAGAAAGAAAATAATCTGAGGAACTACTGATTTGCGACCATATATCTTGCCGATTGGATTTTGCCAATATGTTCCCCTCAGTAGATTTTCCTGATTGTGGGGAAGGGGTCCCTCTCTAGGGGGAGTCATGCAGGTGTCATGATCGACTAGTAATGTCTGAAAGATCATCCTGTAGATCACGATTGACTCGTTGACAACGGCTTTACATTGCATTGGTAGCGATTTCTGAAGGATTTCAATGCAGGCAAGTAAATGTGATTCTGAATATGTCACATATGTTGGTTTTTTGATCATCAATAAAGTTTTGTTGCATAGCTACTACTTTAAGGTCATTCAAGAAGGTCAATTTATACAGTAAGTACATTCAAAAATGCATATAAGTATGTAATAACTGTCCTAAACCTTATCTCATATCCTAAATGGTCTCAAATCTCAAATACATACTCCTCTGTGGTTGCTCCCAACTCACAAAAAATATCCTAGCTCTTTCCTACAATAACAAAAGACTTGAAGTAGAAGTCAAGTCAACATGTCAAAGTGAAATGTGGATTTGCCTCATCTGCAAAAGGTTATGTTTTGCAGTAGAGATTAAACAATGAGTCACTCAATATTACCTTCCTCTATTGTTTTTATTTCCCATTTTTAAACCACAAACTAACAAAAAGATCAATGCCTATATAATATGACTGAATATTTTTGGGGAAATAAATCCACTACCAAGTTACAAGTCTTTCCTTGCTCCTCAGTTGTGATCCTATAATAGTACCATGTCCTTCTACTGCACAAATCAAAATACACAGCTTTTTGTACTGATTGTTGGTATTTTGGCAGAATGTAACCTTTTCCAACCTTTACCCTGCTTCTACCGCAGAGTGCATTCTTCATGATACCATAGTTAATGAGCCGGATCCTTGGCATAAAAGGTTTTCACTTTTGGAACACTTTGGTTTTAGAGTAACTTTGTTACCTAACTTGATATTATTTCAGTTCTCATTTAATGGATTTTAATGGGCAAAAATATCCTGGTAAGGCTAGATTTTGCCACTGTTGTTCTATTCATAATGTGTTAAGTATATGTGTTAAATAAATAAAATATGAATATAAATGTATAATACTGTATGCACATTTAAAATGCGGTACTTTTTAGAACTTTTATATGTTTGCTAAGAAAAACATACAACAAAGACACAAATAATAGATATATGACAGTAACAGCATTAAATGGTATATTCCAACAAATAGGTTTCTATTAGTCTTCCATTTGTGTTAAATATCTACTGCCCTACACTTGGAAATGACTTTGATAAATCTGTGCTAAGATTCATCCTTATATTTCCACACTTTCCTTTTTATACAAATGTTTCAAGATACAAATATCCACTCATGCAATGAAAACTATTATGCGCTGTCATGAAACCAAAATAAAACTGACTTTAATGCCCAGTCTACAGGTCTTACATGTACCAGTACAGGTGAACATCACCATAGAAGCACACAGGCTAATGCATTATAAATGGGACTTAGGATATGCCAGGCGGAACAACAAAAATCTCTATGGTATGGCCATCAAAGCAATAGGGGCTAAAATGCAATAAAGGTATTCTGTTCAATGTATTCCAGAAGGAGTAGAATATCTTAGTAACTTTTCATCTATCTAGAAGTTACAAACAGATGAAGAATTGTTAAGAAATGCACAGTTGAAGGGAAGGGAAACAGTTTGTCATTATTGTAACCAAAGGAACAGTAGTTGCTGCCCAAGTGAATGGGGTAAGGAATGACAAGGGTAGTGGCCCCATTATAGTGCTTGGGAATGGGCTCAGTCTGTTCAAGTAATTCAAGGGTTAGGTGATTGGATTTCAGGCATGTCGTCAAATTCCATTAAGAAACAATTTGATATCAAATAGCATAGGAGTTTAAAAGGGCATGTGGAGCTTATCATCAAGTATAAATAAAAATGATGATGTCATTCTCACTTGAACCTTCCAATCACTCATTTCCATATTGAAAGTTTTCCCAAATGCCCTGTCTCTAATTCCTTTCAGCAGTTAATTTATCATTTTTTCTTCTAGCCACATATCTTTTGCAAACACTTCAAAGCAATATTTCAAAATTCATTATGGCTACCAAGTGTAATATTTATATGTCATTTTTCCTCACAAAACACTCACACTTCGACGTAAAAAAGAAATAAAACAATTATGATCAAATTCCTTAACGATTATACTGTAGTCATAACACCTGAAAGCTTATATGTTTGTATTTTAGGTCTGTTCTTATTTTCTGCTTTTTGTATTGTTTAAGTAACAATTGTAAAATTTTAAAATATTAGCTTTCACTATGCATTTTGCATGTGTGTGCCACGTATGCAACATTAGTTGCTTTGTATTCACCTTGCCCCCAGAAAATGCTATAAACAGGTAAGCTGAACAGTAGCCAGCAAGCAACATGCTGGTTCTTCCTACTGTCTAGTTTAGGTAAAGCTGAGTGTTTCGCATGGTGGGAAACATCCATCTAAATATTCTGGGTAATGCTTCAAGAGTAACATGAAGAACAGGGAGTTGCTTTAAAAAAGATATCAACTATCAATTGTCCTTATTACATCTTGCATTTTTTTTTCTAAATTTGATGCTAAAATACAGCTTTATAAATCATAAATACTGAATCCTCTACTCAAAATTAATTGTCTTAGTTATACAAATTAAAATTCCATATAGCTTCCACCCAAACTGTTTATTTAGATGAAGTCTCATTAACTAGCCTCTGTGAGAATACAAGTTTTGGATTTCTTTGGAAATATATGGTTGATTTTCATTCCTGTTATAGAAGAAAGAATAAGCTGTATGTTAGAAATACTGTATTGGAACCCCAGCACTTTCTACTGCCCTCAGTCTCTCTCATGTACTTAAGAACAACAGGCAAATAAATGCAATGTAGGCCAAGTTAGATAAAAAAGCAAGTGAATGCAAGGTATGCTGTGGACTTTAATGCAACATTAACATATATTACTTTTTAGCAAAAGAAAAATATTAAATGTGTTTCAGTTTAAATCTTGTCATATTTGAATGTATATTTAATTTGTATAGCATGAGAAAGGACCAGTTCAAACAAAATAATATTATATAGGCATTTAAAATTATAAAAAAATAATAGTAGCCTATGCAATGTGTCTAGCCTTAATGAAATTACTTTGATATACAAATTAAGACTTAAAGGAAGATTTTTCTATTGCAGAATACCTACTGAGATGGCTGAAAGGAATGTTTAACTGTGAAAAACACGTTATATATTTAAAACACTGAAATCTACTGCAGCTACATGCAGTAAAATTAATTCAACTTACAAGTTGAATGTACAGGTAAAATGTAGTCTTGATTTCCCCTAGCATTCCTAAGCCTTCCAGTACTATAGGCTTATACGACAGTCACCTTGCTCTCCTCTGATACACGTCCTTGCTGCTTAACCCATTTTTTATGCTGTGAATTGTTTAGGCATCACACAGCAGAGTTTGGCATTACTGTTACCTCCACAGCTAGCAGCTCCCAATCTGCAGGTGACTTATTTTGTGAATCTGCACTATGTAGCAGGCAAAGTTGAACCTCTGGCTAGTGGAATTCCTCCATCTCTTGGCTGAATTATACCAATTTGTTCTGAGGCCAGAGGGCTCCTGGCTCCTATCAGAGAATGGCGCAGCCCTGCTCAGTACTGTGAAAGAAACATAGGGGCCAGTCTAATGAGTCCTTGAACTTACACAAATGTAACAAATATACATGTTTTTTATACATGTAACAAATATACATGTTTTATATTTTCTACGTATTAAATAAGTAAATGATATAGGGACAGAGTGGTGGCCTTGCACCTCCAGCTTTGGAAATTTGAATCCTGCCGCTGCTGTGCATGTCTGGAAATGACACATCTTATGTGTTATGTGGCTCCTCCCCGTGTTGGATAGGTTTGCCCCTGCAGCACAAGAGCATAGTGTTTGGTGAAAAGATTAACCGCAATGTTACAGCTATGATGAGCTGGCATGTATAGTCTTTAATCTACCAATAGATGATTAAGTATAATGATTTAGTGGATTGCAATCTAATATATAATTCATACAACATAAACATATTATATATGCATATATCTTGCTACTTATGCACTCATAGATGGCATAAAGTGTTGTTGTGGGACACAGAAAACTAAGGAAAAAAACTTGTGCTAGCTTTTGTTTGTAATAACTTCATAGTTATATCAGTATATATTTGATTTATGTCACCATCATTGACCATAGCGGGTACTTATTTTTGTGAATGTAAATAAAAACATTATGTTATATGGCAATAAGAAGGTATTTATATGGCATGCACTGGCAACCATCCCACCACACACGAAACACCTCGGGATCTACCGTCCCTTTATGTTCTTGATTGGGGGAAACAAATTATGGTTATTACATAAATTTATATGCAGATGCCTAAACCTTGACCTATTTACTACTGGCATTATGTTTTTAGACTTGATATCCGGATACTCCAGAGAAGGTAAAGTAGATTCTTCCCACAAGACAAGATAGTGGATAGAGGCTCTGAGGTTCCAAATGTCCCTGATCTTTCCTAGAATTATGTTTGCCCTTAATATTCTACTCACCAGCCTGCCATGTTCAGGCCTTAAGTTGCCTCTACAATAAAAGACTGTTATTGTCTGCAGTTCCTCTTCTGGTTTCCTCAATTCAGAAAAGTAATTGAATCTTTAGTGCTCAACTCACTGCTGTCATTGGAGTTGTGCAATAAAATTGCCACACATCTTCAGAAAAGATGTAATTCAATGGCTAGCACAAGATAAAATGCAAACAAGGCACTACTTTGGATACTGTCTTGTACTATATGGTTGTTTTGGGTCTGCTAAAGTTAATCATAGATCACACATAATCCCAACAGGGAAAATAATGAATGATTTGCATCCAAGGTGCAGTTCTTAAATTTTGCTTTGCCCTTTTTGCCTGCATCTTTCTCTTCATACCTTCAAACATATAGCATTTCGTGTGGAAACACAAAAAATACTCCAGGAAACTCCACCGGTTAGTCTTATTGGTGTACACTTCCTAGAATCTACAATATCCATGGTGATGACGGTAAGGGTGCAGCGTCACTTCTTGAAATATTTGTGGCGTACAAAGACAAGGTTATCACAGGTTTTAGGAACACCATGACATGAAGCTTTTTCATTTTGTTTTGACATCTATCAGTCGTTTGGGGTGAGGGGGAGCATAGAGATCACTTGTCAAAAATTAACCTGCTGCCTACTAAAATAGACACAGCAATGTTTAGTGTTTTTCGAGTGGTTGATGCTATGTTTGGAGAACCTGCGTTAGAGTTTGTCATGAGCAGTCTCTTGTCCGGTACTGCTGGCTCCAGTGCTCAACTTTTGGCTACAAACCCAGTTACCAAACTACTGCGTAACTACTGCACAGTTCGGACAAACATAAAGATGGGTATGCTATGCAACTAACTGTTCCCAGAGTTATTCTCACAACACTGAAGCTGTGTTACTATGGTAACTAACTGTGTTGCTCTGAAAAAATTTGTCAGAATTTTGGGTTTCGAAGTCTCATATCAAGAATATAAGTCAATCAATTAAAATACAGCTGATGACACTAAAATGGAATGCTAATGATGACTGGAACACAAGTCAAACTGAATTCCTGATAATGTGTGTATATGAAACTATATACTGAGTTACAACATACTGAATGTTCTTGATATCACCGGATTGTTTCTCACTGTCTCAGTTCTCTAC
This sequence comes from Hippopotamyrus pictus, assembly GCA_026781145.1. NCBI lineage: Eukaryota > Metazoa > Chordata > Actinopteri > Osteoglossiformes > Mormyridae > Hippopotamyrus > Hippopotamyrus pictus. Next base: position 5,980,263 of record JAODLC010000028.1, on the reverse strand, counting down.
ACAACTATTGTCTGATCACAAACACATTTTCCCATGACTGCCCATACTCATGTTTTTACCACGTATATTAGGC
>JAODLC010000028.1:5952040-5964922 GCA_026781145.1 Hippopotamyrus pictus | reverse complement strand
ATATATATATATATATATATATATATAGTGTGAGATATATATACTGTAGATAGTGTGGTTAATTGAAGTCTGAAGCCCATGGCAGCTATCACAACACAGTGGGTAATTTTGAAAATTAATGAGAATGATAATGCTTAAAAGACTGTTCCAGAGTTTGCCCAAACTCATTAACTAAATCTCTCATTTAAATACATCCTAAAGACTTCAAATACAAAATAATATATTATTGCTATATAAGCATTAACCGGATTTAAAAATGCTGAGGTACAGAAATTTATGGAAGAACAAAAGTCTATCAAGGTATATTGAATTCTTCAATCCTATTCTAAGTTGTGGTTCTATGCCATGATACTCAAGATATTTCCTGTTAAAGGATACAAACAGTCTGTACTTCATTTATACAGACCATAATGTGCCGAATGTAAATATTATGAATCTCACCTAAGATTTAATGCACATTCTTTAAAATAGATGTATAATAATAATAAATTATTACATTAAACATTAAAATGTTAAAGTCAGGGCTTAGGGTGGACTGCTGAGAGTGCAGTGTTTTAGCACAATGCTTGCAATAGTAGCATGATGACAACAAACAAGACCCATTAGATATTTTATGTAACTAAGTATACAATTTATCAAATATGATTTACTTGTCAGAAATAGAATGGTACAATTATGTACAAGGTAGCAGAAATATTATAAGTAGTATAATCAACGTACATTCTCACTTTGTACTTCATGCTGTGTATGAAAGGGAATCGATGAAAAGTTCAAGTGAGAATGAGGTATTTAGACACCTTCCGTTTGGTAAAAGGTGTTAATATCTTATATATTAATATTAAAGCATTATCAAACCATATACAGTATGGACAGGTGAAATCGGTAACTTTAAAGAGAATACACACTAAAAGATGACAAGAGAATTTCCCCTTAATTTGAAATTACTGAAGCAAGTTTCATAGGTTTTAGAAAAAAATAATTTTTTCAAAGCTCCAAGCTGGATGGTGGCGCTGTGATTAGCACTGCCTCCTTACACCTCCTGACTTGTGGTTTGAATCATGTCCCCCTAGTTACTATGTCTGTCTGAATTTTGCATGTTCGCCTTGCTTGCATAGTTTTCCAAACAAAATGTGAAAATATGCAGGTGGCTGAATTGATATTTCTGAACTGCTCATACTGTGAGTGTGGATGTGCCCTTTGATGGACTGGGATCCCATGCAGGAGTACCCCTGCCTTATGCTGCCCAGGATAGGCTTCAGGCCCCCTCCCTTTGCCACACTAGATTAATGGTTGGAAAATGTATGGATTGAAACACTTCTTTTTGTAGTAAAATATTGAAAAACGGTTTGAATTCTGGTTGGCTTTAAAAGACTGTCTGTTAAATGTGTTTGTAATTATTGCTGGACCTGACGTTGTTGTAACTTTATTTCTAATAATTATTTACAGACTCAGTAATAAAATAATACATGGAACCATCTTTTGAGTAAAGCTGGTTAAAGAGATTAAGTGAAAAAGGCCTAAACCAGTCCAGTGATGATAATGTAGATTTAAACCTACACTATTTATGTTTATTGCACCATTTGTAGAGGTCAACAGTACTGACTACACATGCAATAAAGGGATTTCTCTGTCTCGCCATAAGTGATTAATTTATACGTAATTAGGGCTGGGCGGTATGACCTCAAATCAATATCACGATTAACGTTTTACCTCGATTACGATTATTGAGTGATTATTTTGTTTTTTTTTTTGCTCATATTTCACTGACAAGGTTTGTACTGTAAATATTCTCAACTATTAAAACTGTTATATCTATATATTTTTTCTAATGAAAGACTGTATATCTTTATGATTTTAGAATAATTGAAGGAAACACAAATTAACCATTTATGGTTATTTATTGAATATTTCGATCAACTGAAATCAAAGCACAAATCACTTGAAATGAAAACATCTTATGAAAAAGGTCACATTTTAGTTTTAATGTAAAAAGCAAGTTTCCTAAAGAAGTAGATAATAGTTCACATTTCTTGCAAACAAAATAAATTACCATGGAAACTATTTATAGTGATCACGTCTGTCTGTGTGAAATTGATCACTATAAATGGATGATCATTATAACCTTTTTATTTATGTCTCAGGCAAATTTCCATCTAACTGATATTTGTATGTTTACTACATGCATATAAGGTAATTAAAGGGACATTGTCGCTATTTACTGAATTTTATTGACTCTTTCAAAATACAGTACAGCTTTTTCAAATGCTTTTCAAATTACAGTACTGCACTTAAATTATTGAATGGTATATAATCCAAATACGCTATAAATACAGTACAGTACTGTACATAAAATATAGCTTATTGTAGTCTTGTAAATGCTTTTTGTTGGCTCATTTTTGGCATGTATTCATAATTGACAGAAAATGACTTTCTTCTTCCCGTCATGTTTTCTGTGTATGCATGCAGCATTAGCCTCAGGTAACTAGCCAGAAGCAGATGGGTTACCACAGGGTAAAGTAGACAAGTAAAAAGAAGATGAATTACCATCATTTAAATTTTTTCCATATGTTATGTATAGGAAGACCCTAAATGAACACTGTAAGCAGACTATTTTATTACTATAAGCAAATTATTTAAACAATATTTGTACAGGAATCATTCTGTCCCAAACTTTTTGACCCATATAAGTGGCTGATCACTATAACCATGCTCACTATACAGTAAGCAATTTCCACTGTATTTTAAATATTGCTAGTGTTGAAACCAATTTGTTGTATTACCTTTGGTAGCTGAAACTTTTTTTTGACTTCTTTTTGTTCGGTATTATTTTCACTAAAGTCATAATGTGTCCAAATGATGGACACAGCATTTTTCTTTAGTACTAGCTGCTGAAGTTGCTTGGTTGGCTCGGTGGTTGAGTTCTCCTCCATATTATTTACATTTTGCAGCCTGGAAGGGGTGGAGTCCTGTGACAGCACACACGTTGTATGTTTTTAAGGGGACAATACATACACACACGAAGTATTGACAGATTTTTATTTTTTTTTAAAGAATTATCAGAATAAAAATAAACATAAGTAATCGACATGGGCAAGATTACGTCAATTAGAGGTTCTGAATGTTGGTTTTGATAAATTTTCTATAAATTTCTCAGCCCTCCTTATGAATATACTTAATTTAAGTAAAACTTGATTATGGGTAAAATAATTGACATTTCAAGCATTTATGAAGTCATAAGGCCTTTGCATCTTATATAGGATTGGGAAGACAGCATCATTGTTGTTATCATCAGACGACTCATCCTGATTAAATTGTTCTGGGGAATCAGGCTCCAACAGCACTGTAGTGAGAATCCTGTGTTGCTGAGATTGGTGAGGCGATTTGGTCTTGGGTGATGCATGCTGTGAGAGGTACAGCAATGGCGCAAAGCAGAGTCATGTGCACACCCTCTCATGCTGTTATGCAAATGGTGTTTTGAAGTGCCATCATTGTTATCTTTCGTAAAGTATTTCACAGCTTCATAGAGGCCCTGATAGCTCATTAATCTTTTCCTTCTTATCAACATCTTTGGACTTTGCCAATTAGATTTCAACTTAGAATGGCTTCCCTCCTCCTTCCCTGTACAAACCATCTGCAATTACCATTGAGAGCAGCTTTAGAAAACACCACACAGAGAGGCCTTTGTAAGTGTTACACATTGTAATGAGGCAGCATTGGATTGCTCACCACTGTAGTAAAGGGCAAGTAACGTAGCCTTAGCTAGAGTTTTATGGTGTTTTAGCAGTTATTTTGTTTTCACTTGAGAGCTGCTGTGCTCAGTTCTGAACTATATGAAATAGTTTGTAGTGATTTATGTGTGTAGAAAATTAACTTGACATTGCAAGGATTTTTTACCAACAGTGAAATAGAAGAAAACATTGAGTAAGCTCATTCATATTCATTCTTATAGAGTTCTTATTAGGGGGCAAGCGTGATAATAGTTGTTTTTATCCTACATTGGTACCCATATCACATCTCCATATTTGTCTTTTTTCCAGGTGGGGAAAAATGAGACCTGTAAACTTATCAGCCTATTGGGTGAAATAAAAAGGATGCTAATTAAAGAATATCACAGCCTCTGGAACTCACATAGCTAATAGCTAATTCATTTATAATTTCAGGAAGCTGAGGCAGCACACCAGTCTGTAGTCATTCATTAGTGCTGTAACAAGCCCTTATTTCACATCCTGCTCAAATATTTGCCCACATTGCTTTCAAAAGTTCTGACGATTTAAGATTATAATTTTAAAATTACATCAACTGTTGGGAATTCACAGCGGGGCACATATGTTTTCTTTATATGCAAAGTGATCATTACACTAGACTAGATGTTCTTCTTGGGATGTCTTATTCTTTGAAAACACAACATACATTTCAGATCCAGGCATTTTTGTTTAAAAATTGTTTTTAGTTGTTTTCTGTTTGTGCTCCACAGCTCATTCTTCAACATGAATGAGTCAAGCATCAGAAAAACCAGGATTGTGTTACATAAAAAATGGAAGTGACAAAACTGTGCTTTTTCTGATTTATAGCACGTAACCAGGATTTAGTGGTTAGGCTTTGGTTATGGACTTTTGAGACTCAAGGCTTAATTAGAAAATTACACATTAGTGCAACTTATCGTTTTAGGCTCTCTGACCATTCCTGATATATAAGATTGATGCTTGTCTTAGAACATATGTACACACACACACACACACACACACACACACACACACACACACACACACACACACACACACACACACACACACACACATACATACATACATTATTTCTTACTGCTTCTGATCACTCAGTTGTTCACTTCATCTCATCTGATATATGTATTCCTTAGGAAGATCCGCTTGGTAACCTCATACATGTTTTCCCCAACCGATAATGAGTAATATAACAGGACTGGGTCTTACAAAAATGTTCCAGTATCCATTGCTAGCTGTGAAGATCTTATTTGTCACTTAGTGCTGTGTTGAAATGTTTAATCAGTTCACATTATGTGGTGGTAGGATAAAGAAAGCTATTCTTTTCTGGCCGTTTATTGCCAGAGTTGTCTAGCGTGTCGCTTTCTTATTAAGAGACCCATCTATTTTTTGTTACCCTTTTCCCATTTATGGTCACAGAGCCTGTCCTGGGAAATATAGGGCATGAAGCAGCATACATCCATGCCATTTTGTATATTACATAGGGCGTATTAATACTGGCAACTTAAATATTGTTTTCATTTGGAAGAATATTTCTTTTTAAAATCCTACATGTGACAAAAGCTAAATGCTAAGGTGTGTAGATATACATTAATTGGAAATTGTAATGCAAAGAAGGACTTCTAAAAGTCTGAAATTTCTGGTTATGTCATGTAATACATGACCAGAATACATCACCAGACTGTACAGTCTGTTCATCTGTATTGCAAAAGATTATCGATATTTGGACAGCTATTGTGTAGCACCTCAGATGACTGGAGCATCTGCTCAGTAAAAGCAAAGGGAGGGCGAGTGGCATGGGGGGAGGAAGGGGCTGCCGGAGCTCGTACAGCTGGACACGTTCTGTCACTTGGCTCCCAGCAGCTCTTAGCAGTCATTGTAAATTGTAAATTTGAGCAATATGAAAACTGAAATAATTCTCCATTCATTATTTTAAGGGAGGAAAGCATTTAACATTTGCTTTCTTGCCGCTCTCGCTTGTACTTGCTCTGTATGGAGGCTTGTAAATAATTTTTCAAGTTGCAAATGTCAGTGTGTTTATTTTTTGATGAACTGCATCATTAGATATAACAAGAATAATCTTAAAAATCTCTCTACAGCAATGCATAATTCGCTGCTCCACTTCAAAGCCAGCCTGTTTACCATATCAAGGCGCTGCTGTCACGAGATATTGCTCTCCGCTTGTTGACTACAAAACTGGCAAAATTGCTGGGAATTGAAAAACAGAGAACATTTTTGTTAAAAGTAGTGACACTCATTAAAATGGGTCCCTCTTCCCCTGTTCTGACTCTTTGTTGACTAATTTTTTGAAAGCAACTAAAACACTTGGATGATTTTTTTTGGTTCATTATTTGATTTGGATGCCCTAGATAACACCTGACCTGCATCAGAAAATCACTGTTTGAGAAGCTATGGTTAGATTAATAACTAATTTCCAGAAAATGTTTGACGTAGTGTTACTGCACGTTATTGCTGTTTCCTGTAAGCAAACTGGATATTTTTCCCTGGATTTTCATCCCAGTTTAAGTAGTTTCCAGTTCTGTATCAGTCTTAGTTACCTGCAGGGTTCCTCGTGCCAGCCTGTATGCCTGGAATGGTGTGCAGGATAACTGTCTTTACACATTATTGGTCACACTTCGCTGTGCAGCAGAGTTAAAGCTTCCTGAAGGAGTGGTGACTGTCTCAACCTGTGGGTGTCTGTCAGCTTGTAGGAGGACATAAAACAGTAGCCAGCTGAGCTACTCTGGCATGACTTAACCAACTGTCTTTGTGTTGGGGCAGTAACAGGAACCTTTAATACTTGAAGCTGTCATAAATTCAGATATTTTGCAGAATATTTCTCAATGTTTCTATTGATTCAGCAGGATATTTTGACTTGCTGTTTAAAAATAATTATGCCGTTTCAGAATTTGGTGGACTGTGAAATCAGGGCATAGTAATCTAAATTTTTAATAAGTCCAACAGACTGGCCAAGGCAAAGCACTAGCAAGGGGAGGATAATCAGTGTTTGCATTCTTTACTGTTTGGAAAGTGTAAAATATTCACATATCTCTACATTATTGTGTGATATTGAAACACAGCCTTGTAATGGCTGGCAGGACTGATGCAGCTGATGCAATTTTATGGAACTCTGGTTGATTTAAGAGTCCAGGACGTCTTTGGGAATACTGGAGGTTGTGTGCTGGCACAGGAATGGGTTTCTGGGCTCTACACCAGCATGCCGCTTGGCCTGCTCTCTGTCTGCTCAGCCCTGTGAGCTCACCCTGCCGCAGTGGTCCAGGGAGCACAGACATGCTGCCTCTGATGATGAATGGTGTACCTTGTCAGTTAAAATGAAAATTCTAAGCTGTGTGATAGCTTTATATTAATGCCTGTTTTATGGATTGGAGCAAGTTGTCTGAGCAAGATGAATGTTGGTGATCTGTCGGGAGATACAGAATGAAACGGTGGTTCCACCCTCCATGGAATTCAGAGGTGTGGCGTTGCTCCGGCATTCACTCACTCTTGGATGTCTCAGCTGCTGCCTTTTCTTTCAATCCCCAACATCCCTGCATTTCTATGTCATAGCCATCCTTAGTAGTGCATCTTGTCAGTCTTCTCTTTTCTTGTCCTGGTTCAGTGTTCTGTATCAGAAACGCAAGTAGGGTTCTTGTATGGGCTGCTAATTATCACGATTTTGATGACTAGGGCTTCTGTGGCACAGCTGCAAACCAATGTCAGTGTCTTGTTTGTTGTTTAATGTGCTTGTGCTGTAAAGGGTGATGGCACAAGTGATTACCTGCTAGAGAAAACACACCGGGATGTGGCTGATTCGTTCAATGTGATGTGACAGATGTGAGGAGACTTAGCTGATTCTGTTTTGCTCTCGGCATGTACGACTTGTCAGCCTTGCATTCAGTACACACATGTCAGTTCATGCTCACTGATATGACATAGGAAATGTTATTGATCTAGGAAAGGAAAGACACAATGTTCAGTTTTAGTACTTGGCAATGATGCTAGAGAGGAGTGTCAAGAGTGGACAGAATAAGAATACTTTAAAAGTGCGTTGAATGTTTTCTTCTGTCTAGCTTTGTGTCTAGAGTTTCAGATTATTCCTGACGCACAGTTTAAGACTGCAGTACACAATTATGTCATACTTATCTGCAGAACATTATATTACGAAGGTATGAAAATGGTATGAAACACTTTGCCATTTATTGCACATTTATTTAAATTATTTGCCGTTTAGTGTTGTCTGTAGCTTGACTGTTGATTGTGGGATGATTTATGTTTCACTATTATACATCACCGTGGGCACCATGCCAAGACAAATTCATTGCATGAACTTGCATAGCCAATAAAACTCATTCTGGTTCACTCTGGTTATTATGTTTTTGTCAGAAATAGTGTTGGTAGCAAAAAAATAAATAAATAAACAAACACAATGCTTCTGTGTTGCATTTCATTAGATTTTTGTTGAAAAAATATGTAAATTGTATTTGGTTCTATGGCCCTATACTAGGGCTTGGTCATATGAACAATATATTGACTTATTGTTACATAACACTTAAACAATAAAAACAATTAGAAACTTCAATAAACTGTTGAAATGGAACATGGCTTGATAGCACCCATCACAGAAACAAACATGATTCCAAAGAGTTATATATCAGTCCTTTAAGAATGGACAAAGCCCAACAAATGCACTGCAAGGTTGACTGATTTAGCAGAGCTTGCCACATGCTACTGTTTTGGTAATATCATGGAAGTGATGAGTGCTCCTTCTGAGGCAACTTTAGTGTTGGTGAAGAAAGCAACAACTCAACAACAACAGCATCTTTTTAAAAAGGAGATATTAGATACACTTTGCATATTAGTTTTTAAAAAGGAGATAGTAGATAAACTTGGTAAGTAGTTGTAGGTGGGGTGTGTGGCAGTATTTTGGCAATTTAAAGTCCGGCATGCAACAGACTAGTCCTGTGTACTCTTAACTCTGCCGAAAACTTGTTCCAGCCAGAACTGTGAATATGGTGAATACCACCATGCCGTCTAGTAGAACATAGAGTGCAAGTGCTTACAGTCACAGACACCAGCAATTAGGGTTTTCACTAGGGATGTATCAATACCATATTTTTTCTTTTTTTGGTATGTGAAGGTATTCATGTAAAAGTCGGAGATGGTAATACTTTCTGAGGTGGTATGTAGTGTCAAAAGTTCATGAGCTACAGCTTTGGATGGTTTTAAACGGCCTGTGACATGCTTTGAAATCATTATTAAATCTGGCTTTGCCGATCAATCAGACAAGAAAACAATGAAGAGTACTGCTAAACAGCAGTGTCAGCCTCCTCCTCAGCCCGCAAGTTTTAATGCCGACTGTTTAGCGGATTATCTGGTTGTTGTTTTTTCATTGTTTTATTTTGCCTAAAAATAATGTAAGTACTGTACCTGCTTGGTGCAGTGTATGTGTTTGCTTCTGTGTGTATGGCAGGGAAGGGGTGTTGAATGGCTCAATATTTTCAAATTGAAATATTGCACATCAGTTTTTAGACATTGCCCAGCTTTAGTTAGAACTTGTTTTGATACCTCCTTTTGATATTTTAGAGGAGAACAATTTGTGGTCTGCTGTGTTTTATGTTGTTAATTTTGGAGCGCTTTTACAATGCAGACATTTTGTGGTCCTGTTTGTTTTTGCTTGTTAACGATATCATTGATACATCGTCATGTGGTATCAGTTATAGGCATTGCTGCAATCTCGAGGATGAGTACATGGACACTATATCGGACTGGATGCGATACTAGTATTGGTATCGATGCATCCTTAGTTTCCACTGTAGCCTCCAGAGTAAGCTATTGACCCCCCATGACTATGAATAGGATAAGCAGTTATAGAAAATGGATGGTTGGATGGATTTGTTTAATAAAATTATTCTATTCAATTTTAAGTGAATTTTCTTTACCTTCAGGTAAAGAGGTAATGACTAGAATTATATCATGATACTTATCGATAATAACTAATATGAAAAAATATCGCAATAATTTTTTTGCCATATTGCCCAGCTCTGTACTATTGTTGTATAAGCTTAGTCTTTATAGGTAAATTGTCCAATATCTCTCTCTTGCATGGAGTGGCTTGTTAATTGCTTGAGCAAAATGTACTTACATTTCTGTGGTTCACCTGTTCAGTGCTATGTTAATGAATCAGTCAGCTACAGTGTATGTTAACTACAGACTGTATTGTATTATGTGTAGATTTTGGAGCTTTCCAGAAACATTGTCTGCTTCCTGATGTTGATATATACAGTGGTGTATGAGAGAGTTTTGGTATTGTGTGGGACACACCTTCATAATTTAAATAAAAAGTTCTAGGTAAAGAAGGAGCTCAGTCTTTATAAAGCAGGTCCAAAAACTCTTTCCTTTTGAGAATAATGTTAGGGATATTCTGTTATATATTTGCTCTGGTATTGTAAATCCCACTAAAGTGGTACTAAAGTAGTAATATACTGCAGGATAAAATTTTGGTATCTTGACAACAGTAAATCCAGTAATTGCAGGGATGTACCATGGAATAAACCAGGATAAAGAAATACACAAAAGAGTAAATGGAATGTAAGTTTAGAGTTTGGATGTAGCCACAGCAAGGGGCCTTTCAGCAGTGACTGAGTGAGGGAATGAATTGCTGTTGAATATGGAGCATTTAGGAGTGACAGAGAAAGTAAGCCGGGGTAATCGAGAGGAGAGCATGCTGGTCTTTTGGAAGTAGTGAGAATGGTTCAGTGGTTTTCCTCTCATTGGTTAGAATTCCCAGATCGTGATCTAGCCCCCGTCACATACAGTCATCCCTTGGTATCTGCATGGGATTGGTTCCAGGACCCCCCGTGGAAATCTGTGGATCCTTAAGTACCTTATATGAAATGGTATAGTGTTTGTATGCAACCTATGCATATCTTCCCATATACTTTAAATTAGGGATGGGCCAATCCACATTTTTTCAGTTCTAATCTGCCGATACAGATTCCGAGCTCTTTTTACTCTAATACTTTAATATAATAAATATACAAAATACAAATATGTATTATATATTATTAATATTTTTAAACTAGTAAATACAGATGAAAAAATGCATGTCAAAAAAATCTTTAGGCTACTAAAAACATAAATAACATACTGTTCCACCTCATTTGTACATCTTATTTTAAGCATTTTACAGTTCAATTTGAATATCTTCCAAATGAGGATATGCAAGTGGTGTATGCTTAAAATGCCCTACAGTTTTTCTCCCACTGGCAACAGCGTCACTTACAGTTCGTTGAGATAGCATCCCCTTGTGTATCACAAGCTGTAGCGAGTATGTGAAGCAGCCCAAGCTAGCAAATCCCAAATGATTCATTGCTTTTTTCATATTACTTGTGTTGTCTCGCATAATTTCTTTAGTGGGGTTTTCCACTCAGTGCTACTCCCACCTTTCAAAACTTTGTTTTTACAAAGATTGCAAATCACTGTGAAGCTAGTTGCTGTTAAAAGTGTAAAATACACTATATTGGCAAAAGTATTGGGACACTCCAAATCATTGAATTCAGGTGTTCCAAACAGTTCCATAGCCACAGGTATATAAAATCAAACACCTAGGCATGCAGACTGCTTCTACAAACATTTGCGAAAGAATGGGTCCCTCTCAGGAGCTCAGTGAATTCAAGTGTAGTACCGTGATAGGATGCCACCTGTGCAATAAGTCCATTCATGAAATTTCCTTACTACTAAATATTCCACAGTCAACTGTTAGTGGTATTATAAAGGAGGCAATTGGGAACAACAGCAACTCAGCAACAAAATGGTAGGCCATGTGAAATCACAGAGCGGGGACAACACATGCTGAGGCACACAGTGTGCAGAAGTCACCAATTGTCTGCAGAAACAATAGCTACAGACCTCCAAACTTGTTGCCTTCAGATTAGCTCAAGAACAGTGTGTAAAGAATTTCATGGAACGGGTTTCCATGACCAAGCAGCTGCATCCAGGCCTTACATCACCAAGTGCAATGCAAAGCGTCAGATGCAGTGGTGTAAAGCGTGCTGCCACTGGACTCTAGAGCAGTGGAGATGTGTTCTCTGGAATGACGAATCATGCTTCTCTATCTGGCAATCCAATGAATGAGTCTGGGTTTGGCGGTTGCCAAGAGAACGGTACTTGCCTGACTGCATTGTGCCAAGTGTAAAGTTTAGTGGAGGAGAGATTGTGGTGTGGGGTTGTTTTTCGGAGGTTGGGTTTGGCCCCTTAGTTGCAGTGAAAAGGATCTCTTAATGCTGCAACATTCAAAGCCATCTTGGACAATTTCATGCTCCCAACTTTGTGGGAACAGTTTGGGGATGGCCCCTTCCTGTTCCAAAATGACATGACTGAGATTTGTACTGAACCATGATTTTGTGTACCATTACAAAATGGATGAGCTAGTTTGGTGTGGAGGAACTTGACTGGCCTGCACAGAGCCCTGATTTCAACCCGATAGAACAGTTTTGGGATGAATTAGGGGGGAGACCGTGAACCAGGCATTCTCGTCCAACATCAGTGCCTGACCTCACAAATGCTGTCCTGGTCAAAAATTCCCATAAACACACTCCTAAACCTTGTGGACAGCCTTCCCAGAAGAGTTGAAGCTGTTATAGCTGCAAAGGGTGGGCCAATTCCATATTGATGCATATGTAATAAGAATGGGATGTCATTAAAGTTCATGTGTGTGTAAAGGCAGGTGTCCCAAAACTTTTAGCAATATAGTATATTTCCAGATCTTCTTATCTTATGTTCTTACGCTCCTCGTTCTGCGGAGAGTATGCACATGATGTCACAGCAGGCACTCACACTAACTGAGTAGCAAAAAAACTGACAGTAAACTGGCAGTAAACACCATCATCTTCTGTTAACAACCTAATTAAATCTTTCGTAAATGAATATATATTTTTAGAACTTGTTTTCAAGTTTTTTCCTGAATATTTTTGATTCACAATTTGTTGAATCTGTGGATGCGGAACCCATGGATACAGAGGGCTGACTACTATAGAATATGACCTTGCCATTAATATTTACCTTTTCAGGGTTCCAAATAAGATTTTCAACTTGATTAGCAGTTTTGCTAATCAAAATTTTCAAAAGTTGCAATTTTGATTAG
>JAODLC010000028.1:5932890-5947478 GCA_026781145.1 Hippopotamyrus pictus | reverse complement strand
CGATCTGTGGATTTGTGATTTTAGGCCGAGTCAGATCTGGTCTGCCTTGCCTTAAAATGAAAGCCATGAAAAGACTGTTCGTAAATATCTGCTGGCTTGGCACTGTGGGCTGGCAAATGCACCCACAAAGCACTGTGTCACAACACTGAAATTAATGAGGTGGCAAGCATAAAGGACTTTTGTTCACATTTAATTTACAGTTCAACAGTTATTGTTACGAGTTGCACATTTTAAAGATGGTTTATTAAATATTCCTTATGTGCTGGTATTTAGGCATAGTGTTTTACAGTTTATTTTAATTGACTAGATTGAACTTTTTAGATGTTTGAATTTGAAATGAAAAGCACTTAATAATACATAAGAGATCAAAGTTGTCGGGCATGAAAAGCAATTTGTTGAGTGGGGAATGAAAAAAATGCTTGTGTTGCAAACTGGAAATTTCTTGATTTCAAATGATTGGCATCTAAGTCACATATGCTGAGGCTTTGTAAGATGGCAATTATTAATTTTCCTTGGTTTAAAAATGGAGACAGACTCTATACATAGCTGTTTCCTGATAAAGACTTATTTATATTCATAAAAAGGATTAATTTTGCAATTATTTCACGTAATACTTTCTGGAGTTTGATCATTCACAGGTCTCTGCAGGTGTATATGCCAGTAATCACATGACACAGACATTATGGAATATCTGAAGCTGTGAATGGATTTTTATATCATATCAGTGTTCTCAGAAATGTGTTCAGTGTACCTCTGGTTTATGTGATAGCTTGCTCTGTCAGATTGTTTTTCCACTGCAGCACGACACCTCCCAAAATGGCTGCTGTGTTTCAGTGTATATGTTTATTAGACTGCTGCTAGATGCTGGCACCCTATTGGGTGGCTAGGCTCTGAATGCAATGGCGCAGGCCATTTGTAAAGAGCCTCTGTCTTCAGATGAATATATAAATGAGTTAATTAGCAAGCTTTAGTGGACAGGAAGTATGGCATGAGTGTGTAAAGGAGGGAGCCTCAGCCCCGGTGCAGATGTAGTGAGGAGGATCTCAGGACAGATACAGCAGTGTGAATGGACCTTGTGTGGGGCCAGTTACCTAGGCCTGCCAGTGGCATGTTATTTACTGATGGGGCTCATTACGGAGCAGAAGCTCTTCTGTGTGACTTACAGGGATGAGGGAGGATGGAGAGGGGGGTTGGGTGATGAATGAAACAGTGTTTTCCAAAAGAAAGGTTTGGAATGCTTGCTTGTGTCTTGGCCATGTAGGGTTTTTCTCACACTTCCTCTTCCAGATTTTGAGAGCAATATTATCATGCCTTATTATTGATTAGGGTAATCCAGACAGAAAACTGAAATTAAGTTTGGTGATGAAAGGGTGTCATTCATTTTACATTCATGTTAAATTCACTTAGGAAAAGAACAAGAGTAATTATAGTCCTTTTTAAAAGCTAGATTTATTGTGAAATGTAAAAGATGTTTAAATGTGAGGGTAGAAGACTTTGTGATTTGTGGGCTGCAAACTAGCCAGCATAATTCTTGTGATTGCTGCTAAGTGTACTTATATTTATTTCCTACAAATCAGCCTCCAACACATGAACACTGTGGATTCAGTGGAAAAAGAAATTGCTAGTTTAATACACTTCCTTTAGTGTCAATAATTCTACAGAAAGAAATCAATCAGTTATTATGACTTTCATTTTTATTAAATGCGTTTTAAGACTTTAATTACGTTAAGAGCAGAGAGAAATTTAATGTCTGTTTGAGTGTAAAGTTAAATGCTCATCATCTCTCAGCATTTCTCTCTTACACTGTCTCCCACCCTGCGTCTCCTAGTCTCCCCCTCTAGCTGGACCACAGGGTCTGACAGAATTCATTCATCATGTGTCAGAAGATCAATCTCTTCCCCTACAGTGACTCCTGCCAGCCATGTCTTTATTAACTGTCCCCAGACTGCCTAGGTATTTCTTCTTTATTTTTTACTTTTCCATCCAGCATCACAATCCCCTCCAGTTTTCATCTGTAGTTCTCTGTTCTCTTACAGCTGCCTGGCTCCATTCCTCCATTCCAAGTCTCTGCTCCTCTTGTGTCCATTCTAACAGCACCTTCCACATCCACTACCTATTAACCTTTTAAAATCTAGACTGTGCCACTTTATGTTATATTACTCTTGATCTAGGTAGGGTTTTACTAGTGCTTTGAGTGGTTTCTGGTGATTGTGCCCTTTTTCTGTATTTTAGACATTTAGAACTACTCAGTCTGAAACTGAATCTGAAAAGACAGAATTCGTTAACATGGCAGATTTGATTTAAACATGGCAGCTTATGCAACAAGGAAAGGTTTAACCTTTTGCAAGGTTGTAAATGGCCTATTAATGTGTTTGTCCTTACACTTAGCAATAAAACTTAGTTCAATTATGATTCTTATTTTTTACACCAAAAACACTAGTAAATTAAATTATGAGTCATTAATAAAAATTTTGATTGATTACCAACTATTTAATAGTTAAATTAAGTGTTCAGTTAAGTAACCTGAATGATTAATTTACCCCAGTTAAAGTTGATTTTAATTTGTACTTTGCGAGGGCACAAATAAACACCTAAAATTATATGGCTTTTTTGTTGAAATTAGAATGAATGTTCTGTTATCAGTCTGGGGAATATGTGACTGTAAATTTTAAAGCATGAAATGCAGCAAAAAGTTCCAGGAGGGGCTCCGCTGTTTTTACCTGAAGCAAGTACTTGATCTGTTGGATGCTGAACTGGAGATGAAAGTGGGAGAACCTTTGCTGGATCAGGAGCAGTGCTTAATTTGTAAATCAGAAAGTGCTGGAATGTGAAAGGCATATGAGAGTGGAGGGGTAATGAGGCAAGTGCAGGTCCCGGAATGTGTACAATAAAACGGTACTGAAACATGGTGCCTATTTTTAAGAATAAACCTAAACTAATAAAGGACATGAGATTGTGAAATTGCGTGAAAATCAGTCTGTAAATTAAAATACATACTGATTTTATTTTTTGATTTTATATTACTCTTTTTGTATTTTAACCGGAGAGCAGCCGGATCAGCATAAGTAAGTGCCTGAATGCAAACAGTTAAAAACAGAGAGGTCCCGGCACACGTTATGGCGGAGTCCGACACAAATTAAGCACTGATCAGGAGGTCTTCCAAATAATCCAAAAAACTTCCATTGTGGATACAGTATAGTAGATAGATAAGGGAACTTTATTGTCATTATACTGCAATACAATAAAATTTTCTTGATGTCTCTCCTTGTGCGACAATTTAAAAACAATGACAATAGAAACAGAAAAACAAATGAAAGGACTGATTTAAGACAGCCAGTAAAACAGGAAGGACCACCAGTAGATAGGTAGATAGATGTCTTTATTGTCATTATAGAAGTACAGCGAGATAGCGTTGAAGCAAAAACCAGCAGATGCATATAAGAAAGCAGCATTAGGAAAGAGAAAAACTAAGTCTAGTAATTAACTAAAAATAAAGTAGGTAATTTTAAATGAAATAGAATATAAAAAGTAGAATCAAATAAAATATAATATAAAATAAAATATAATGTAATAATAAAATAAAATATAAAAAGTAGGTAAAATTTAAATAAGATAAAATATAAGTTCACAGAATGTTCACAGTATAAGTAATAAGGTACTAATGACTGTTTTCTATGGATTAATCTACAGATAATTTGAACTACTCCCATAATTACATAGTAATATAAAAAAATGTTATAATGAATTGAACCATTTTAGAAATTATAAAGGTAATTTCGTCAGAATAAAAAAACACAACACGTCGAATTAAAATATTGATGTTGACGTATTTTCAGCATCAACATCATCAACCGCGTCTACTAATCACGGCAGCCCTAAAAACAGGTAGTTTTAAAATAAAGTGCTGACACTGGAGAGTCCAAAATACCATTATACACAAGATAAAAACAAATAAATACTACACATGTAGACTTTAAAGTGGTAGTCCGTGTGTGTACAATGTCTGTATGTGGCAAATGGCGAGCTAGTGTATGATGATAGACAGTTCTAGGTGAGTAGTTCTAGTACTAGATGGTGGTGCAGAAGAAGTGTTGATGTCACAATGGTGGCTTCTTGCACTGGAAAGTTACATTAATCCAGGGTAACGATGGTCCACGTTATGATATTTCAAGTTTTTGATGGGTAAATGGTTTTTGCTTTCAGTACATTATTAAAGTTAGGTTTATTGTATTAAAATGCATTTTTGACTTATATTTTAGCCTTATGATAGTTTTATCGGAACCTGGGGAGAAGGAGCTGTTCGTGTGTGTGTGGTTTGCAGTAAGACAGAACACTTAATGGAGTGTGGTGTCTAGGGGACTAAATCATGAAAGGATGCTGCATTTCATGATAACTATTGATTTACTCAACTCCAACTCAGTTTGAGCTAGATTAGTGCCAAAGTGGCATTAATTAATAAATAGGCCTATGTATATTTGTATATTTTAAGTTTGTCTTATAATTTGGCAGTGATGTACTCATACAGATATATTGTACCTCTAAACATTAATAAAGTTGGAAAATGTCAGCTAGCTAATTACTAGATATAATTATATTATTCTAAAGAGGGAATTATTTGTAGTATTACTTCTTCACTGGTGTCACTACTGAATTGGTGATGTAACTTATTTATGCATGATTAATATTCACCCCTCAGTTTTTTCCATGTACTGTATCATCTGCATGGCCACACACTCCTGGCATTGCCTGGCAGTTCAGGGTATTCCTGCCTCCTTGGTGTCCTCATCTTGGCTGTCTTCTGCCAAATCACCATTAAATCACCTTGCTGTACTGATGGGTGATTTATATTCAGATAGTCTTTGCACACAAACACACATATATAGACATATGTTTTCATGCTTTTTATGTAGATAAAAAATTTTGCACCCTGTAGAACTAATGAAGTTCCTGACTTCATCCCATGGCTGCTCCCTATCCAGGGATGCTGGGTAGAGAATGCTGTGTTTAATGAAAAGCGTCCTGAGCACCACTGTAAACCTTCTTCCAAATGCAAGGCAGTGTAAAAGAGGGACGTCTCTGGTCAGGTGGTGCAGGCTGGATGGAGAGGCAGGCGATGGATGTGTTTGTCTGCTCCTATAGCTGTAGGTTAATGTATAAATAGGTCAAAGACAATGGACCATAGAATGTGAAGTCCGAGTCTGATAAAGTGCTGCAGAAAATTAAACGTTGGTGTATAGCGGTATCATACAAATGACAAATGACATGCAGTAATCGTCTTAAGCTGATAGTGATACCGCCGCGAGCCCCAGCCATGGCCACATTAATTCTCACAGGCATGTCTCGGGCTAGCATTACCACTCCTGTAGTATATGTTTTGGCCTGCAGCAAAGACTATATAATAGACTTAGATATTGAAAAAAAGAAAAGCCTCAGGAGTTTTCAGATAAAACAGCAAACTTTGCGGGGGAAAGAAGATAAAGTTCCTATTTATTTACATTTAAATAACTGTTTAGCTGGGCCTCTCTCAAGCTTGCCCATGTTTGGCTGACATTTTTTTGTTGTTGTTCATATTTTAAAAATATATCAATTTTAGTCTTTTTTTAAATTCATCATTGGTATATGACTAATATTTCTTTTAATGGTTTGAGGGGTAGTTGTATTTCTGCACTCTCTAGTGGGTTAATATGGTTTGGATTTTTGCTTTTTTTTGGTTAATGAAACTTGTGCATATTTCCCAACCTCAGAAAAGTTGGGGTTTGGGGCTGGTTTCCTTTTACTTTTTGCCATCAGAACTTATGGCAGCAAATCAGTACTGTGAGCAACAGGTTTATCAATTTTGAGCTGGCTAACTGCAAAACTAAATGTATGTGAAAGTTAACAAATCCCAGGGGTAAATTGAGTCTGAATTCTCCAGTCTATGTAGAGCTACTGAGGTGCGACGTGGTGGATTGAACCTAATGCCTCAGGCAAGAGCAATCAAACCGACAGTTCAAGACTCTCCAGCGCCCATCTGGGGAGGTTCTGGCTACACTACAAATGATGTGCTTCAAATGGAGGGAAAAAAGGGATGAGTTGATTTTGTTAGTTGATTTTAGGTGAAGTGCTATGTTTTTTTTTTTTTTAAAGGAGGCCACAAAAGAGATGCTGATATGTAGTACATTTGAAGGTGGCAATTCTTTTTTTCAATGAAACCATGACTAGATGGTTCTATGGGGATAGCCTTGAAAATAGGCCAGACCAGGACTGTACCTGCTAGCCTTCTGGGATACACCGGTGTATATGGAGGATTTACTCTGCTGTCATTTTAGCACAGGGTCATTGGTGGAAAACTGGTAATAGATAGTGTATATTTGCAATAGAGCTGGAGGGACAGGCATGTTGTTTGTCTCGGTTAAAATGTCTATAGGATTGGCATTGTTTGCTAGCATTATTGCTATAAATATTATTTTTCAGTACAGCGTGGAAGACCCTCCTTCTTGGTTTATAGAAAAATGGAGATGCCAAAGAGCTGTAGGTGTCTATTTGCCTTTATCATAATGCACACCGTTCTGTAAATAAGAAATACTGTAATATGCTCAACTGAAATGGTTATACAATACATACACCACATAGTTTGCATGATTATTTTATTTTAATAGACCCTGAATAAACACCTTTGGGGAATTAAAAATGCATTTTCAAAGCATTTTTGTGTAATGCCATCACATATTATCCACTCTTTCAGTTGTCTTGAAAAAAATTCGAGTGGCTTATATGTTTGAGCCAACTTTTTGCACACTATGTACGTCCTGCACAGATCATGTCATGCTTTCATCATGAGAATCTGTGTAAGGGCTATTTTTTAATAGTTCTGTTTGTTGTGTTGTGGGAGTTGGTTTCTCGGCACAGTCCATCTTGGATGTAATCCTAGACTCAAACAGCAAATAAATTTTATGTCTCAATGCTGCCCTCGACACACATTTGGTGCTCTCCCTGGGAGCTATAACAGGCTAGGTCCTGAAAAGAAGCAAAGATTAGATTTCTCTTTCCTTGGAGAGAGTGGCCTGGGATGTTCTTTCCTTACTGGCTGTGTAAGGTATTGACATCAAGTAGATAAATAAACATGAACCAGGGCTTTTTAGGGATGCCTGTGTAGCCAGTGCCATGAACTACCGCTTCGCTGCCTCACAAGGCAGGATGAGCCAGCCTCAGTAATCCTCCGAGATCAAGCGTGCATATTTATATTTAGCTGTTAAATAAATTTCTTAAAGTAAGGGTGATCTTCAATGGCAGTCTGTGTTCACCGTGAAAAATGCTGGAGAGGCAGACATCAGATCCCTCTCCTCTTCTTCTTCCTTCTCCTCATTCTGGGTTGTTTCCTGCCGTGGGCGAATGAGTGTTAAACTGCCTCAGTGTCCCCGCTCTGTTGGGCCCAGACACCTGCCTGCCACCTATTTGCATATGTACACAGTCCTTAATGGGTCACTTCCTCCATCAGAAAGACCCATTTCTGCTAAGTCTGCAGTGTAAACTTGATTTGACAGAGCATTGGCCAGAACTCATTGATCTTTTTTCAGATATTTTAAAGACAACGCACTGATTTTAATTCAATACTTGAAAGAAGCATTTTTGATTTTTTTTCAGTGACCCAGTTGCTTTTGGGGTTGTTGAAAGATTTCTGTTAAAAAAATTGCTCAAGACATATAGTGACGTAGTGTTTATACATTTTTATTTCATTTTATGAAATCAATATTAATGTACAATATTAAATGTACAATATTAAAATTACAGATAGAGCATATTCCATTACAACAACAGTCAACTTTTATATATAGTTGTGTTGTTTCTTTATTTAACTGTAGAGATATTTCCTTTTACACATTATATTTTAGGAATACTGTTGGTGTTTATAAGTGTAAAGGTGTGTTTGAATGATGTGTGTGCCCTGCCTTGGGATGGGTTTGTGCCCCATCCTGGGTTATTCCCTGCCTTGTTCCTGTAACTTTCAGCATCGGCTCTGAACCCCCCAACCCTGCATAGGACAAGAATGTTAAGAAAATGGATGGATAGATGGATGCTGGTGTTTAAGAGTTTCTGCTGCTTTGAAATATATTCTTCTGTTTAATAAAGGGCACCATATTATATCACTTTTTAGGGTGTTTAAAATGACAACTGAATATACAGTCAAGAATATACAGTCAAAATATGACTACAAAACGATCCACTGGAATACAAGTGCATATGAATGCAACGAAGGGCTGAAACTATTTCACAGTATAAAAAATTTCCCGGGCTGTTCTAAAATTGCCAAAATAACCCACTATACCTTACTGTTTTATGAAGATGTACATACAGTGTGTAGTGCAGGAAAATGATATTTCAAATGCAGATTGTTAACGTTTTACCCATTTAAACAATAAACAGGACAAAATGAAAAATGCTTGAAATGGGTAATGAAAATAAGTCCTGGAGTATCATGCGTAGCTGCTGAATGTAAAGTTTGGAGCAAGACATTCTTGTCAGTTTCTGTTCATTTGCCTTGTGCCTCAATGGCAGTGCCTGTGTGCTTATGCCTAGATATTGTATCATATTTTTCTATTTGTTTTTATTCAATTAAATAAGGAAAATGCTTAGCTAAATAATGAATTCCAAGATTAACGTTTCCTCAACTTTTTTTTTTTGAATTTCTCATTTTCACTTTGTCATTTGGTTTTAATATAAATAAAATACAAACAAAGGTTTATTTTTCAATATTATCTTTAATGTTCTTCTAATGGGATTGTTTTACTATGTGATACTTTCAGAGTCATTTTGCAGTAAATTTTCCATCTGTATTAAAGAAAATACAGTACTGTAACCGATATAAATACTTTACCAGTTTTGATCAGATAAACTAAAGACCCAAATACAGCCTTGATTTTCATAGAGCAGAGACTAGTATCTTGCTTGCCGCTTCTCCTGCATGGAGCTACCAGGCTTAGAATCTTAGCAGATGAGCAGAACAAAGCCCCCTGTGCCCCAGTGCAGAGCCGGCACTGGCCTCCGGCAGCATCTGCACCATGAGCTGCGACTTTGGAGTAAAGGAATTCCCATGTCATGGGAAACTGTCTCAGCAGAGGAGGGGGACAGCCTCTTGAAAGCCGCTTTGTCTGAATGCTTTTAATTGGGGCTGGCTTTGAATAGGAAAAGGTACAAAAAGGGCCCCAAATATCTTATTTAAAATGAACGAAATGGACTCGGGAGAAATTGTGGGCAAAATAAATATTACCTGTTTTGTATGTAGTGTAGTGTGACTTCAACTGGTATTAGTCATGCTGATGACACAAGATGTAGCATGTGCAAGAGAAGGCTGTATTTACAGGGCTTTGGGTTGTCATTGTTCTTGAGGACTGTGCAGATAACCTATTACAAGTGCTTTCTGTATGGCGAAATGGCAGTCAGCTGCTTTTTATTAGGCCAATTTAATTAGACTCATTTCAATGGAATTAATTAGTGAAGTGCTACAAGATTTGAATAGTTATTGAAGTTGTCAATTTTCCGCTTCTATAAAAAGCTTTGTTTAATAATTTAATTTTAGGAATTCTTTAATAGGGAAAGAGATCTGTTAATTTTTCAAAAAACATAGAAACAATTAAAAGATGGTTATTTTTAAATGAATGCAGATAATTAGCTGCAGTGTAGTGCACGATGGATAGAATTTTCCTGTTTTTTGCAGAAAGATATTTTTAAGGTTCTATAATTTTCTTTATTTCAAATGTGAAAACGTAACTATACAGGTATGCTTTATAGTAACTTCATTACTTTGCATTGGAAAATTGCATGACATTCAAACCACAACAAATAAAATAACATTTAAATTAAAAAGTGGGTGGCATTTTTTCTGCTGTATTAAAAAATGTTTTCTCTGTTGGAGGTGAGCCAGCTGTAAGAGGCTTATTTAGAGTAGCAGTGGGCAACACAATGGTCTTGCATGGTGGTTCATTATGTCGTCAGTACTGCGGTGTACAGCACATCTTACTCACTAGTCCATGATGGAAACTCCACAGGACCTGCTGTAACCATGCAATAGAAACCTGCTGCTGGTCTTAATCCTCCAAATGTCAAACCCCTCTGAATAACAAGGTGGTACTCTCCCAGACATGTGTATATGCACGTAATGCATTCTCCCCTGAAAGATTTATGCTGGCATTTTTGGCAATACAAGGCCAGCCTGTATGCTTAAATATAAATGTTGCTCTTTGATATACATGAGCTTAAAAGATGATGGTATTTGCACTCACTATCCAACTAAAAATGTTGGGCTTTCCTAGACCTTGGGAAAGATCAAAAATCACCTCGGATTTCCTCAGCACACGTTTTTACTTCTGAAGTGTACATCTCAAGAATATTTGATATGGAAATAAGCTAAAAAGGAAAAGATTTACTTTTTTTCTGTTGCATAGTAGCATGTGGTAGGTAAATTTTTAATCAGTACAGAAGAAAAATTAATTCAGTATCCTAAAAAGGAGGGAGAAACCAGAGGATGCTTACAGATCCATTAACAGGGATTTGTTAAAGCAGTGTTTATTGCGAGTGAACTTATTGCCTGGAGTGTTTGCATGTTCCTCTTGGCATTACAGTACCAGGTCTCAGACTGCTCCTGATTGGTGTCTTTTGGGCTGTCAGTCAGAGTTGTGATACTCGGTTACAAGTCAAAATGTCAATGGAATTGGTCTTGTCATGAACTTGGGTAAATTTTTACTTATTTAGACTCGAACACTCTTCCTGAGTCCTTCCAAGTCCACTGCGTATGTCTGCAGCTTGTACACCCCTCATTATGTCTGCTAAGTCAGCAATTACCCAGTTTGTGTTCATATACTGTAAGGAGTTTCTGTCCAAGGCATTCAGTACAAAGAAGCATGCTGCAGAATGCAAATGCAAAGCATCGATATCTGAAGTGGCTGGCACAACTTTTTTCTATCGACATTTGGAAAAAAAACTTAAAGTAACGTATGTAGGCTAATGCTAACAAACTCAGTTTGTCAAGAGGAAATGACTGGCTAAACCTCTTGCCAGAATGTGTTTTACATAGTAATCAAGCAACATTACTGCGGTATGCAATTAAAATGTTGCCTATATAATATTCCTGCAGGGTTCACCAAATCCTTCATCAATTGTTGAATGGACTTTTAGTGCAGTTTCACGCCAATAAAATAGCGCCTTTAAATCTGACATGTTTAAGGCATAAAATGCTCTCAAAAATTGTATTTCTGAAAAGCAATATGTCGTTGTAATTTGGAGAGTTTCAGTGATATCACACACCGGGTTACATAGTAAGGATGCAATGACACACAAAATTCATAATTTTGTACAAATCTTGGTTTTGGTGTAGTTTCGGCACAGCAGAGAAAATCGAATTTGCTTTGAGATTGTCTGCAGTTTTAATAATAAATAAACACAATTAGGAACAGTTGTAAACCAAAGGTATTGCATCCGTTGATGTGTCTCAATAATAAAACCAGAGAGAGGTTTATTTGTGCATTGTAAAAAATGTGTGTAAAATAAATTTAAAAATCAAAAATGTAACATCATAACAACCATCAACAAACACTAAATCTCTCCTAAATGCCATGTTCTCTGCTGTAACAATAAACATGCCTGTAGCTGTAATTATTTTTGGCACATTGTGAATTTTCTGACAAAAGCTCTTTAAATGCCATGGGAATACTAACTTGCTGTTTCTGCTTTGCTCTGATCATACACACACTCAGATGATGTTGTCTCAGATGAGTTAGCACAATGGATGTGTTTCCAACATAATGTGAGTTCGGTATAAGAGTGTTGACGGATAGTCTTGGTCTTTTCAACTACTCACTCTCTAGTGTTGGTGCAATTTATTGGGAAACTAAAATATTACCAAGCCACATATCAAACCACAAATGTACCGAATGGTATGCTATGATCACGTGTACCATTTCAGCCCTATTACATAGGTGTGTGCACTTTATCTTCATTGTGTGAATGTTTAATAAAAAGACATCAAGGCCTTTCAAGGTACTTTGTATTGTTTTATGTTTGAGAAATCCTTTATTTCTTAGTTGAAAATACTTGTTTCAAAAATTTAAAATATTTATAAATTGTTTAAAATAACTGCAAAAGTTAGGGATATTTTGTTTAGTCTTCAATTTATAGTTTTTTAATTCAGATTCAAAGTCTAAAATTTTACTTCAACTTGGCTACCCAGCTCTGGTAATGGACTTGATCTCCTTTCGGATTACCCCACCCCCCCAGTTCGACTGAGTCTCGGCTCAGTCTAGAATGGTTGAATGGCATGAACACTGCTACCAATATTTCCTGAATTTTGACCTCTTGTATATACTTTCAAAACCAATAAATTTTTATTTTACACAACATTTTTTCCATTATATTTATGTAGAATATTTGTTGATCAATTAAACAGATCACTTATGAATCGTATTGCTACAACCTATTTAACATTGAACGATTGCTGTTTCAGGCAGATGGAAGCAGCAGAGAAATGCAATTCTTGCCAACAGTGTGCTCAGGGATGTAATGTCAGGGATACCTATTCAGAGAGACAGTCATGACCTGACAAGGCGTTAACAACCGATTAATCTATACCACTGAAGAGCTGGTCTCTCATAGCATCCAGGTTTTGATTGAGGAACAAATTCATATCCGAATATGAACCTTTGCATCTGCAGCTGTTTCATTCTTATAAGACCTAATCTTTAAAGTTTACTGTTTGTATAGTTAGCTCTGTAGTACAGTCAATAAATGGTTTAATGCTGTTTCCTTTGAGAGCAACATTGAAGATGTGCAAATTAAACACAATTAATTTATGTTACTCTGATTTTCTGAAGTCCGCAAAGCTTCATTGGCCTGACAGGGGGATCGGGTTGGTGCCTGAATCGTTTTGTTTCACTCGACAGCCCTATGTCTAGTTGAGCTGGGCTGACTGTATTGCAGTGGATCAGGCCTTTGACAGCTGCCTGACTTGTAATAGTAACCAGAAGGAAAACTGGCAGCTTTTCTGGCACCTACAAAACATGAGCTTTGCATCGAGATTTTGATTGATAAAACTGATGCAGCAGCAGCTATCACTCAGGATAGTTTGCTCCACATGGCACCCTGAGAAGACATGAAAATATGGAGTTGAATATAAAAAGTAACTGGATATTACCTCCTGGCTGCCAGGTTTAGTTGTGCCTTTTAATCAGCATGAAGCCACTTAAGATGCGGCCTCTCTCTTCTGCGTTTCCATATATAGGCGATGTGGCTGGCATTATAGCTGTACATTGATACTTAATTCTTAGCTGAAGTAAATCAATTAAGTTATGGAAAACATCTGTGAATGTTTGAATAATCTCTTAAGCAAGACTATTAAAAATTCTTTCCACACGTTTTACCATGTCTTGTTAACCAAAATTATATTGTTACCACCTTTGTGTATAATAAGTTATGAAGATCTTTGTTGTTATTAACATCAGCACCTAATCTGGCTGGTGGTGTGAATTTTGATTTAAAGTATATGAAGCAGGTGGGTTGGGGAATTACTACCCTTTGATGTTGCATTGGCTATGAAGTGTAGTATATCCATGCACTCTAATGACAATACCCTTGAAGAGTTGTCAGGCTGCCACTCTGGCTTCCTAAATCACAGTAAAAGAAATTAAAATCTTATTATGGTGACTTTTTGTGTATTAAGAAGAACTTATGAAAATGTAAACTAACTGCATTACATTTCTCTTTTATCTCAACTTCAGAGAATTCCACCTCTAACCCCAAATTTTACCTTTCCACTATCTCTGTGTTGATGGGGCTTGCTTGTTCCTTCATGAATATTCATTGATATATTTTTGAGTGACAGTTGCAGTCTCTCAGCAACAAATGTGCTCGTTAGCAACAGACAACTTCCCGGTATCAGTAGAGGTCAGTCCAGTGGTGCCTTGGAGGCAAAACATAATGTAGAAACAGAGCCAGCAAGCACAATGATTTCACTTTTTGTCTAGCTACGTCATAAAGATGTTTTTCTACATAACCCCCCCCCCACCCCGATTCAATCACTGAACAAAGTTAGAAAACCTCACCAATTAACAAATTAATATTGAGAAACTAATGCATGTGGTCTGTGAACTTAGAATCAAGAGTTTGCCAAAGTGCGCTAATTTGTTTCAAGTATAGAAATACAGACACACACTCCTCGACTTACGAACTTTCAACTTACAAACTTTCAGACATATGAATGAAGAGGACTGTAAGTCCAAATTGTGTTCATTGGGCTCCCGTTTCCTGTCTGCAACATCAATTATATATATATAATATGTGTGTGTGTAACATTCCCACTAGACAACTAGTAAAACAAGGTATATGGTAGCCTACCATACAGCCTGTCTAGGGAGTAGTGATGGCTGATTCACTAACGAATCGTTCTTTTTAACTCGGTTTTTTTAGTGAACAGGTTGAACCTATATATATATATATATATATATATATATATATATGTGTGTGTGTGTGTGTGTATATGTATATATATACAGTGGGTACGGAAAGTATTCAGACCCCCTTCAATTTTTCACTCTTTGTTATATTGCAACCATTTGCTAAAA
>JAODLC010000028.1:5914636-5927126 GCA_026781145.1 Hippopotamyrus pictus | reverse complement strand
TATATATAGCTATGAAGTCACCTGTTTTCAGCTGAACTGTGAAGAGATGGATTGCATTCTGGAGTTTTTGACAGGTGTAATTGTTAAGGCGTCATCTGTTCTTGTTTGCACAAAATACATTTTAGCCAACTGTAGGACTTGCCCGCTAATCTTTCTCCCATCATTCCATTCTTTGCTTGCCACTAGACAAATCCCCTGTTATTTGACCAGATGGTGGAAAATCCATTCTCATGATAAGTTGCTTCTAGTTTGCATTTAGATTACCTGCAAAAATGGAACAATTTACTACTATGCCTCTAACCATCTTTCTCTGTTTTTCCTAGTGTAGATTTGACTTACTTGTAACAAATTATTTAAATCTTGATGAGTGTGTTAAAAATGACCAACAATACACTGTATAAGCAATAATTAGATAAGGAGGCAAACTATTAGTTGCAAATGCAATCTCACAGTTCAACAGTGTAATATCAAAAAGGAAACTAATAGAAGTCAAATGTATGTATACTTTTCCATGGTTTGCTTTCCTGGATTGAAGCTTGTGGCTCTTGATGTAGGCTGGTAGAATTAGCACATTATATTGAGACTGCACCAAAAAATTACAGTGATATTACCACTATATTTATTTTTTCATTTCATTTTTTTTAAACATTCTGATTAGTAATTTTATACATTCCCTACAACTAACATCATTGGACTTGACAACAGTTATGACATGTTAGCAAATTTACTTTATTTACCAATGTAACCTTAAAATATTTAAACATTGCATCATATGACTTTTAGTGACTCCTGACACAGTTGTATTGAAAATGTAGGCACTTGAAATTATAAATTTTCATGCAGAAAAAAAAAACTACAAGAATTACAGCCGCAAGGTAAACAAGTCCTAATGTATACAAGTTTTATATTAAAAAAGAGCTGATAGCCAGGTGCAGAGCTTTCTGAAGTTTCTGAAAAGTGCATTATGTATAAATTAGCTGTCACCTTTCTCAGTCTTCCTGTGCAATGATGAGCCGTGATTTGCATAATCCTTTTAAGAAGTCAAATTATACTGTCATGTAGCAGATTTAACATGCTAGCTAAGATTTCATTTCTTTGCGGCTAATTAGAATGTATATTACAGGACATTTAAATTGAACTATTCAGTTCCCAGCCACTAAGAACTGGATGCACTTGTACCCTTTGTGCCAAAAATAAATTTTAAATGAACTTCAGATAGACATCAACAAACAAACTGCTATAATTTGTAATTGCACTTAAAAGGAGTGTTGAAGTACAAGAAATAGTTGGCAGTAAGTCACAGTAGTTTCTTTTTAGTTATTAGTTGCATAAACACCAGCATCTGTAAGCTGTTTGAAAAGCTGGAAATTAAAAATATATATATATTTTTTTTCAAAATAGGGCAATATGTGTGGTCTCTCCATTATGAAATGCAACAGAAAATGTCTTTGATTACCACAGACTTTCACAAACCGGTACCAAAGTGTATGGTAATTAAAATTTTGTTTAGCCAGTTTAACAGGCGTTCCTTGGAATTGTTTGACCTGGTAATAGATAACTATAACTAGCTGTATTACAAATGAAAATCTCAATAACTACGTTGAAGTTTGAGACTTTTAGTAATGGTAAGTAAAAGAGTTGTGAAAAGTAGGGTTTTGTTGTAAATACAGCATAATAGAAGTTGCCAAAATATATTTTATGAGCAGGCTTATTTGAGGAAAATGTCTGTCCCGAGCTGGAAAATCTTACAAATGCTGGCAATTAAACAGGTGGCCCATATTCTGCATGTGAAAAAGAAGGGAAAACATAATGAATGTGTAGCACACAGTAGCTCATTTATGTTTTATAGAGTGGAATTGTTCATGGCAATATATATATCGGTAGTGTAATCTGTGAAAAGATCTACCTATATCAATAGATGAGGTGGCAGTTCTGATTAAGTAAATTAGATTAAAATGAGTGTTCAGATAATGTGGAATTATTTGTTAAACATCTGGTGTATCTAAAGTATCAGACTATTGCAACAACAACCTTCTATACCTAAACAATATGTTTTGGCTCCTGCGCAAGTGTGTCTCCTGGACGTCATGTGGCCTCTGTAGACAAACATTTACAGTAGAGTCCGGTAGTGACTTAAATTTAATATTAATTTTAATTGTATAATGTGAATACCTTTATACAGCATACAGTAATACTGCTGGTACATTGTTTGCATTTTGTATGGAAACATTTTAGCTATAAGAGGATCATTTTATGCATTTGTGGCAGCAGTGTTTCCAGAAAGTTTCCCAGAACAAATAAACGTATTAACTAAGTCACCTGAGAGCCAAATACTGCTCATCCTGGAGTTTCCCAATCAAAAATAAACAAAATTGGCAGGACACACTGTGCACCATGACTGTTCATTTAAAAAAGCATTTTTATTTCTGACAGACATAAGAGGCCAGGTACATTAAAGGTTTTACAATTATGAGATTTCACTTTTTGATCATTGCTTTGTTTAAAGCAAGTTATGCATATAACTTTCAGGTATGCATTGGGAAGCAATAAAATATTCTGGGCCAGTTGAATGGACCAAAATCCACTTCACCAAAGTTTTACTTTGAAATTTTATTTGCAGTATAAATTGTATGTTATAAACCTACTGCTGGATGCATGTACCCTGTAGCTTGCAAAAGCCAATTTAAACAAAGCATATGGTTTTGTGATGTTGGTGACTGATGAAATAAGGAAATCATCCTCACATTCACATTACTGTATGGTGCCAAAGATGTGCCATAAGGTATTTTCTTTTTCCATTCAATTACCACTGGTTTATAAGACTGATCCAGGTAAAAATGGAGCCACATTTTGAATATAATGCACCCATACTTTTACTCAGAGGTTGTGGTTTTGTTAAGTATCTGTACCTTAATACTCCATATTAATTGACAGTATAGGGGTACAATCATTCAGGTTGATACTTTTCATGACGTAATTCGGACAGTAATCCCTGTGCTATTTGCAAAATGAACGCAAACATTTCTATGTGGTAAAATGCTTGGTTGCAATTTTGTTAGCCATCCAGTATTTCCTGTCTGATGTCTGGATGAAGAAACACAATTTTCAGGGATATTAATTAATTATTTCTGCAGTAACTTATGTGTTTCTAAGTTTCAACAGTGCCAACCATGTCCCTGGGAAGGGGGTGAGGCAGTGAGTGTTATATACAGTTTTCTCAACGGAAGGGTGCCGTTTGACATTTCTAGTAATTTGACATGTTGCAAAAATCAGAGCACTCCTGTGTAAATACAGTACATGGGAATGTTTGCCGTTGTGAAACTTAGTGGCTCTTTTGGCCCTCAGTAACGCGATTTCCAGATATGGTCCTGTGTTGGTGAAAGCAACAGATAAAGGTGTTTTTAAACTTTAAAGCCTTCCAGCTGGGGGGCTGAAGTTAGTTTTGTGGTTACCTCTCTGACACGCAGCCCTGCTTTTTGCTGTCTGTTTGCCAGCATTAGCTTGAGCCAGCGAGTCATTACATGCAGAGCCCTGCCAAACTTTTAAATACCAGAAAATAACACCATTTACCACATGCAGGGCAATTATTTCTGTGAAAAATTACACAGGATTTTTTTTTTATTATTTGTGATAAACCCTCTTTCTTAAAGGAGAGCTGAGGCGCAGCCAGCCCTTTCAGGTCTGAGCGAGGCCTCATTAATATTTATGGTCTGCTTTGCAAAGAAACAGTGATAAGCGCCGTTTGAATATTAAGTTTGACTTTATTTAAAAATGCATTAAAATATTCACTAAATTAAAGAAAATCTTAAGAAAAAAGGTAAAGGAAGGCAGATGCTTTGTAAGAAAGGTTAAATGGTTCAGTCAGCAAGTAAGCAAGGGGAATAGGAAACCATCTTTGAGACCTGTAGGAATACAGGATCCTTGGTGATTTAGTGAGCTTCTCAGCTTTCTGAAAGGGAATGTAAATGTATAGGCCTGTGATGCATTCACTGACACACTCACCCTTCATGGTTCAGCTTTTTCTACTCAGGGAACAGGAAAAAAAAATAAAACGGAAACCTTGAGTTGTCCAGCCTCATACAGTGAGAGCTGGCTAAACTGAAGGCATAAATACGAATTAGTGAACTATTTCAACTTCTGCGTAAATACAGGGCAGTGACATTCACAAGTTCTGACCTAAAAATGAGAAGACTAACTAGAGAAGATGTCATTTTGCTGAAAGAGATAGTATCTAGAATTTAATTTTTTCAAATAAACATTATGATTCAATGGTATATTTCTATGTTTTATGAATGCTTAATAGCTCAAAACCGATGTCACATTTGTTTTAGATTTACACTGATCATAACATAATCATAAAATCTTTGCATGGGGATTTATTCTTTCCATAGAAAATGAATAATTAATGTGCTGTTTTCTGTGACTGAAGCTACTACAGCAACTGATCAGGGCAATATGTAATATGTAATACTGACACAAAAGAGGATCAGGATTTATTTTATGAAAAGAAGCATGCAAGTTTCTGAACTCAACAATCAGTTCATGTTTTAGTTGAGAATGGATTTCTTATGTGATAGTTTTGTGTGTTTTAACACATTATTTCCTGCAGTTAATCTCATACTATGAGTTGTGTTTTTTTTTCTAAATTTCATCTGCTGATTGCTGCTCTTTCAGCTTTTTTTAAGCATTTTTTTGCTTTTCCTTTGCTTTCCATTCACACAGTTGCTGTCCTTAATAGAGGAAATTACTTTTTCTGTCTGCTGTCGCAATTATAGTGGTGCTATAAGTAATATAAAAGTAATTATTTTAGTCACAGAGAAACCTATGAGAATGGTTTAATTTCAGCAGGATGATAATGTTCTGACCTGAGTTGCATTCTGAATCCTTTGAAGCTTATGGCTGCTGGTGCTGCATGTTATGATGGGGGCCTGTTGGTCGCATATAGGTTTTTGATGAGATTAAAGCTTATAGAAAGGCAAAGCCTACGAGGAGTACATGTTCTCTGACATACTGTGTCCAAAAATCTGGTTGTTCCTGTGATTGTACTGTGCTGAGTACATAGCAGACCTATGAAGTCCATTTATTACTGTCTTTAACCTGAAGTCATTCAGCAAGACATTTGCATGGGGTGAGGGCCAAATATCCCAATGGAAATCAATGTTGCGTGCAAATGAGCAATCTGTGAAAAGCCCACTGAAGTTGATTGCAGATGCAGATGTGATTCACGCACTGAATGCTTGTGTCTACTTCTGTGGTGGGTGTTGACAGTCAGGGCTCTCAGAATCACTGTGATCTACTATGATGAAATGCTCATGATGGTGGTAAGCCAGCTCTGCAGTATGTTTATAGGGCTGCCTCAGCTCATCTCCTCTCGTCTCATGAAACTTACACACTCTGACTCATGTCAGCTCCATGGAAAGAGGTGATAGCTGCTGCCAAAGTTCAAAATCTGACAGTTAACCTTGGACAGCACAGTAAGGCCAGGAGCAGGAGGCTTTACAGTGTCCTGGCATCAGCCTGAGATAAACTCATTGACTGAAGCCAAACAGTTTGGGTGTACTCGTATGATTTGATTTGCCAGGCTCTAATACGCTCTTGAGCCTTGTCCAGTAATCAGAGAGGCAGTGCCAGCCGAGGGGCTACACAAACCTTCCACCAAGATGCCAGGAAGGGATCTGCTCTTAAAGCTGAATGCTTTAGCCCAGAGATGAATGCTGAACAAAGGCTGTAAGCAAGCTCCCAGAGTGCCCTGAACACATCTGATGCATACGTTCTTGAGCTGGCTGCTGTCTTCACACTGCGCAGGTTAGGTGTTGCGCAGGAAAAGTAACGCCTTTGGAAGAGCAGTGCTGTTCTCACTCTGACACCTCAGTGATGTGTAGGAGGTACAGTTGCTAACTGAGACTTCCTGGCTGAATTAAACCCTCTGTGATGGAACAGGGCCATATACAGTTGTATTTTAAGAAGGAATTAGAAATTTGCATTTGCCAATCTGTAGTTTTTCTTACAAACTTCCAAAATGAATAAAAGGCCCAACTCCAATATATTTAACAAATCAAATTTAATGGCTACTCTGCCAAAATTATTTGATTTGTTAGGACACGTGACAAAGTGTACAAAGTATGCATAAAAAATGCATATTTTTTTATTGTGCTAGCATTTGTATTCAGAAAAATATAAAACAAATATGCAATGCTGTATAATAATTGGAACAATAAATATACAGAACTACCTGCAATAAATCCACCAGCATGGCAATTCGTTAGAAATTATTTAAGTGTGTATTATGTATGTAAATGTATTATATTTGTTTTATTTTGTATGTATATTGAATAATTAGTAATATGCAGTAATAACTAAACAATGTGTTGGACAATATGTGTATAATTCATGAACAAAAAACAAACATGTGCAAAACCTTATAAATTTGAGAAAGCACACCTCATGTAATGTTTAGAGGACCCTGGTGATTGTGTCACACTTTATAACAGTATTTAATCAATATTGTAACATTGCATAATAAGAATAAGTCTTGTGCACTGTTTTTAACAAGACAATCAACACTATTCACATCATGTGGGAGTGGTCATAATATTTTGGCTCATCGGTGTATATTCCTGTAATATTAACCAAAATTGTGATGGGACTGCAGTGATTTTTGTTAACATTTATCTTTAAAGACATGTATTTACAGTAAAAACAAGCATTGGCATGTTGTATTAAAATGTGGTCAATGAAATGAGCAAAGAGACATGTTCTAGACCTCTAGGCTACTTGTAGTCTGCAGAACCAGATCCAATGACAAGTATAAGTTCACTATTACAAGTGAAATGCAAATGATTTGGTGTTAGCACTGTTTTGCACAGATCAGTGGCATTATTAGTCTGCACACCAACATGAGTATCTGACAGCTCAGCTTAACTTAAAAACATATTGGTATTACTTGACTAAACATTGACCTGTATTTAACAAGTTAATAAAAGGCTAGTACAGTAAAACAGTTGGATTGTGAGTAACTTCTTCTGTGAGTGTTTTGTAAGATAAGCACAAATTTTTAATAAATTTTAACTTGATAAATGAGAGAGGTCTTGCCTAACGTTACGTGATCACAACTGAGCCGATGGTTCTACTCTTTCTCTCATTAGTATAGTAAAAATTTAGTAGAAAAGCGTCATCCGAATAAGGCCGTAACAGTGTGTGCGATGAATCTGTTTAACGACAATGAAATGTCACATTTCCACGAAATCGAAAAGGAGACAAAAGCAGCTGTCTTTGGATAGGTTCCTTGTTAAAGTTGTACAAAAAGAAAAAGATTCCAGTGAGCCAACAGATAGCAGTGATTCTGTTAGTTATAGTGAAAGTCATCCTACAACATAACCTTCCTCTTCCCCTCTCTCTCGTCTCCCTCACACTATCCACGATTCTTTTCAAAGGTAAAGTGCAGGTTAATTTGTTTTATGTATTTTTACTTTATATTTTGTATTAATCATTTTTATATGAATATTTTGGAACGAATCATCTGAGTTTCCATTATTTCTTATGGGAAAATTCACTTCGATATACGAGTGCTTTGGATTACAAGCACTTTTCCGGGAACAGATTATGCTTGCAAACCAAGGTACCACTGTACCCTACATTTAATGTCTTTTGACTTTATTTTTAAAGAGCTTTACAACTTGTAAAATACTTCAGTCCCTGCTTAGACTGCTGCCCCTGTGACCCCTACCCCAGATAAATGGCTGGGGATGGATGGATGGATGGATGGATGGATGGACGGATGGATAGATGGATGGAAAATACTTCAGTTGCTGTACTTTAGGACGTTATTAGACATTTATTAACTTGAGTTCTTTCTGATTTTGCTTAGTTAAAGTTTTAAAAATGATGTTTATCTGAAGGGAAAGGGGCTATTGTTTATCAGTTGTGTTAAAAAAGTTCAGATGTCTGTGGCATTATAAAAAACAGTATAATCCACAAACATTATTTCCTGCATTCTGAAGCAGTGTTTTGGATTTTAGGCCATGCTTTCATTGAAACTCTCATTTTTTGTGATATGCTATCCCTGAATCAAACACTGTGTTCATGAAACGTATATAGTTTTCTCAATATTTTCTCTGTATTTCCAGTCATATTTATTAGTTTAAAATACAGTATCATACTATTTGTGTATTCCCCCGCTCGGTCACCCAGCAGCCATGAAGTTTCATTTACTGCTTTTTAATAGATTTTTAAAATGTATTTTATTGGTCTCATGGATTCCATGCGTTGAATGTAAGGACAAGGTCTCCCTGTCTGGGAGGAGCTGACAGCTGCGAGACGTCTGTTCAATGAGTAGAGTTGAATATCTTGACTAACTTAAATCCCCAGTGATAGAAAGATTCCAGTAACCATCCACCACATATCTTTTCTGAGAAAAGACTGTATAGACATACATGTAAACAAAAATGAGATTAATTACATGTGATAATTTTTCTTCGGTAGATAAAAAGCGATCTAAGTGTGTACAGATATGGTGAAATAAATCTTAGAGATCTTAAAATTCTTGGTTATTTAGTTGTATTCTGAGTTAAAGATTATTTTGGAAAAAAATATGATGCTTTAAATTCTCTACCTTCCATCTGTCCATCCATTCATATGTGTACATGCACATGTACATACTGTACATACCCTTTTGTAACTGCTTATCCAGTATGACTTATGGTGAGCCTCCGATCCATGGGCACCTTGAACATGACAGCATCCTTCACAGGTTTTAACTGAGTGTGTGCAGAATTTTCTTATTTTAATGATTGCCGGAAAAGCTTGTGTTTATTACACTGTTGATGTGTTTTCCTTCAAATAATCCTGCAAAAAACAGAAGACATTGCTTTAATTGCAGCAAGTAATTTGGCTGAAATTCAATATATGCATCACCTACTGTGTTCTTTAAGGTAATAGGATGTTATTTCTGTTCTTTATATTTAATTCAGAGGCTTTTCTAAAGTAGTGAAATGAAAATAATTAAAGCCACATCCACTTGAAATGATCTTCCACAGCAAATAATGAAGGGCTTCTCCCCTTCCCTTGGCTGAATGGATCTTCCCTCCCATCTGCCTCTGCCATGAGTGACTTGTCCATAGATTCTGTCTCCTTTGTTACATCACACAGCAAATGAAATATGACAGGGAAGATTGTAAGCATAATGGAGAATTGAAAAAGAAAGTACCACTGCACACAAACAAACAGCCCCTGAACCTAATTGAACATTGATACTGCTGACCCTACCTTCACCAAATGTGCCCTAGTAATGTAGCTCGAATCCATTTCTGAGACTGCGGTGCACTTCTCAGTTTCAGCCGAGCCTTCTTCAGCATTCACTGTGGTCTGCAGTTGCCTCTAAGAGCAAGGTGCTTCAGAATCCATGCAGTGTTTCAGTTTGAATAAACTTAATGGTTAGCCATTAAAAAAAAAAAAAACTTTTACTCACATTATGTAGTCAAAGGAAACCTATGACACCAATCATAAAATTCAAATATTTTGTTCCCTCTACATTTAAGAATATTTTTTTGGTTTGATAGACTGTTCCGATACAGTTTTCCCTCCTTGACTCACAGTACTATCTCATTACATCTCCAGACTGCTGTCCTTTTAAAAGGATTTTTAGAATGTCCTTTAACTCAAATTAAAACTTTAATTTAAGTTGAGTAAATAGCCTGATTGTTGGGAATTGAAGGTCACTGAGATTCCAGGTGACATAAGTTTGAATCACAGAGACTAAATCATTTCTCTGTCCAGTGTGTAATTTTCTTTAATATAGAGGAAAATACTATTTGTTCTTTTCCCAGCTTCCTTATCTAAGCAGACATGTCTAAATCTAAATTTATGCATTGAATTTAGAGATATCACAAATCATACTGCTCAGATAAATTTATACATAATAAATTGACTTTTAGAGTAGTTAGAATAGTCTTTCACTGTTTTTTTTTTTTATTTCTGAATCTGTAAGTTAATAACAGATACTAATGAAACAATATTCAGATGTTATAGGAAAAGGTTTGGAGTATTTATACCTATTCTGATTTATCCATTAATCTGTGGCTAAGACTGGATTTGTACAGAAAAACTGGAGCTGTATTATTTTTTTTGCTGCGGTCAATGTCCACCTGCCAGCTTCACCTGGTTGCTTTGAAGCCCCCTTTAGACAGAACACAACAGATACTTATTCTGTTCCTAAAGCTGAATATATTCCATTTTTCTATTGCAAAGAAGGTGGCATTTCTCACTCAGAAAGTCTGTTTGTGCACATCTCTGACCGAAGGAGAGTGCAAATGTATAAATGTACTGTTGGAATTGTGTACAGATTGGGTGGCACCCCGTTGCTCCCTTGAGGTGTCTTGGAGTGTGCAGGTTTGATGTAGGACAGCAGACTGTACTTAATAATTCATTGTCTTAACACTGAGCATGATGGGTTTCATCAGAGCTGCCCCTGTTGCACTCTATCTGCTGGGAGAATAAGCAATGGGAGAAATTTCTCTTCCTTGCGATGTATTGTTGTCCTAGCATTTGTTGTGTGTGATTGCAGATGATACGCAGAAAAACAAAAACATTACACTGAATAAAGTTGAAGCCATTTTTCTTTCTCAAAGGTATCATAAAAACATTGTTTTGGATCAAAGCTGATCAGTTGGTATTAATTATAAGAATTTGATGGTTACGTAGTGGCCATTAAGGATTTAGGATCCCTTCTGTGTAGTACAATGAAAGATGTGGTGCCTCCCATAGTTAGGCTTCTGCTGTCTTTCACAGGGCATCTCATCATTTCTTGTTGATTGAGACGTGACTGGAAATGTTTTAAAATGATATTGTATCTTGAAAATGATGGCATGACTTTATTGTGGAAAAGAATAAAAGGGCTGAAGTGTCTGTTCACCTGTAATAAACCATGCCTCATGCCAGGTACATGTTTGTGAGGTCTTTGTTTTCTGCTGTGATATAAACCAGCTGTCGTTCAACCTTCACAGTGGTTATTTTTAAGGTGGGCCAGAATATATTTGTTTATTTTGATATGTCTACCTCCTTTGTTTCTCCACTGCATGAAGTCAGTTTAATTTAACAATGGTAAAATAACCAGTAGCCTCCTCCAATGTCAGACAGCTCTGATTTACATAATTCACAAATGCCGTGTTCTCTGAAAATCGCCCACCATCTTGCCCGCTTGACTTTTTATCATAATCCATCATGCTTTGCAAAACATCTTCTAGCATATGCTTTTTGTCCATGGTTGTTGCCAGATTTGATGGATTGTTTTGAAATAAACAAGTACTCCATAGTGAGTTGGTTTCTGACAGCCAAAATAAAAGTTGAACTGATGCAGAATGGAGGTGTGCCTGTTGGGGTGGGAGTCATCTGAAGAGGAGTGATCATAATGCCATGGCTGAGCTATTTGTGACCTGTTGGGAAGGTAGAGAGTGTCTGTAATTGGGAGGGGTGGTGAACTCTCCAGGTGGCCGGCAGGCTGCATGTAGTCGTTAATTATTCAGGTGGATGACAAATGCAGAGCCAAAGTTGACTGCAAAAGTTTGTGTTCTGTGCTGTGTGCTATGAAACTAGATCTCTTTCTTAGTTTGGCACAATTGCATGGCCTTAAAGAGTTACACAGAAGAAAAGGGGCTTTTAGATGAAACGGTTAAAAAGGTTGATATGTACCGGTAGCTGCCATGCTTGATGAGACATTTGGCGTGATTTAATATACTAAACATTTTAATTGACACTGGCTGACATGCATACAATGTTACATTGTTGTCTGGTATGGAACTGCCAATCACCCAGAAATGGCCCATTAGACATCAGATTAACAACAGATTTCTCTAAGTTTAAATTTACTGAGCCCCAGTATACTGTAATGTTACATATTATGTAAGGACACATTCATAGATTTATATCTTTATTCTAACAGACATAATTTAACGTTAGGTCAAACTTAGATGACATCGTTTTCTTGGTTGCAGATCATAAATTAGCCTATCAGAGATATGGGAAAATTATGTTGACAACTGCATCCAACATAGGCTTGGTATAGATCAAGCCTGTATAGAATTTATGTCTACTTATATTGCTTGCTATTTCAAAGAACACTGTGACAAATCTTGGTTTTTTTCCAAGTTGCTTTTTTTCTGTATTGCATCCCACGTTGGTCTGTATGGCGAAAATGGCACCCTACACAATTTAAAGCAGCTCAATTCTGAACCTGTTCAGGACCCAAAACCCGCACAGTACAAATAGCATGCATCACAAATGCGGCAAGTATAGATGCTTTTGTATAAAACGTTTTAGAAAGTGACATTGGTTTTTGAGTTATTTATCCTTTATTAAATCAGTAGGCCTCTCCTGGAGCCGACACCTTATTGTGATGGAGGGGTTTGCATGTTCCAATTATCCCAGGAGCTAAGTTGCCCGGGGCTTTATGCCCCTGGTAGGGTCACCCAAGGCAAATAGGTCCTGGGTGAGGAAC
>JAODLC010000028.1:5897211-5912643 GCA_026781145.1 Hippopotamyrus pictus | reverse complement strand
TGTGTGTGTGTGTGTGTGTGTGTGTGTGTGTGTGTGTGTGTGTGTGTGTGTGTGTGTGTGTGTGTGTGTGTGTGTTATCATGTCTTGCTAGGATTCTAGGCAGTTGGGGAGCAAATTGCAGTGTCTGACGTTAACCAAACCTGTAGGGGATACATTCCAGTGCATGCATGACTTGTGGCTTGCAGAACTTTATAAAATACAAGGCATCAGTCTTGGGGAGATAGTACTGTACAATGGTTCTCCTTCAAAGAGACATCATTTCCTTTGCTTATAAATACATCCTTGTACAATGTGTGATAATTTCACTAGGGGTTTTTGCTGTTTAGTGTGAAAATAATTGGTGCTTTAGTACACAGTGCTTTGGTTCATAGTGCTTTAGTACATAGTGCTTTACCACACAGCCAAAATGATCCACTGTTCATTCACACCTCACCCCCAAATAAATATACAATAAATTAAAAGCAAAATACCGGAAATTGAAAATTTAAATAATATAAAACATATTTATATTTCTTGGTATATCTACGTATATAAATATAGAAAGCATAGATATATCAACTAGTTGTTGAATGCACTGTGATGAATCTGTTTTAATGTGACATGACTTGACATGTCTGAACATCATTGAACTGGTCTACATGATAGTGATGATAGAGGTGGGTGTCAGAACTCTGTGCATCAGGGTTATTAGAAAATTGTGACGGAACAATAGAAAGTGTGTTAAATTCCCATTCACAACGATTCCACTTAATCACATCGTTAGAGCATTTTGTGACTGAACATTATCCTTGTTTATGAAGGGATAATTACTAAACTGTAATATTAAGATACAATCAAAGGAAAGATTCTTGTCTTAATTTAAAATTAAAAGCAAGTGTGGTTCATATAATTTAGAACCAACTAATGGTTTTTAAAATTTGTCCCTTTAAACCTGCATTATATGTCTTTGGTTACTGCAGATCCCACATTTAAATTTTACTAGTTCTGGACATAGTAGCATTTGATTTTAATTTGTCCATGTAGTTATTATAATGTGTCCATTATAATATGAATGTGTCCATGTAGTTAATTTCAGATTATTTTTATATAGCAACCTTTTAGGCATAAATGTTGCAGAGCTTGTAGTGTAGGATGTGCAGAAAACATTATTAAATTTCTTTTGGTGTCTGTTTGGGTCCAACATCTGTTGGCTGCACAACGCCCCCACTACCCCCCACCCAAGGAATGCTGGCCTTCTGCAATTTAAAAATAAGCCTGTCAGTGTTTTGAGGGTCTCTATCCTTTCCTCGGTCAGCTACCAGTGTGCAGTGGGGTTTGCGTGTTGTATGGGCCAATAGCGTCTGGACCAGTGCAGATCTCACTTCGATGATGCCCCACATGGCAGAAACAGATAGAAAGATTTGGTACACAGATGGAAAGACTCATTTATAAGAAACATGCAGATAGCAGCCGGCTGAGAACATGGGACATTTTTAATTATTTTATAGTTTAGTTGTCCTGTAACTACCGTTTATGGCTGTTTATTTGTTATGGGAATTACAAAAATAGCCACATTCTGTGAACTGAGAGTGTGTTCTCACTTATGCATGCTAATGAGTTAAGTTAGATAAGATGATGTGAAGCTTTCCATGCTTTGAATGTGCCAAGAGGAATTTTTATCTGCCTTAAACCTGCCTGAGAACCAAAGAAGGAAGATGACAATTGGTGTAATGTGATTGAATTTCCTAGTCCTGGCTGCAGCATTTTGAAATTGCTGTGAAGAAGGTAGGGTTTAGACTCCATGAATGTAATGAAATGCAAATAGAAATACAGATACAGAAAATGCAGACAGATGCAAACTGATGTATGAAAGGATGTAACTGATTCAAGCATTATACCAAAATGGAAAAAATGGTGAATTATAGTGATATTGTAATACTTAGTTACATTGAAATCTTACAATATAGTTATTTTAATGATAAATTATATCACTTATATTACTTCTCTTTCCTTAAAGATTTTCCTACTGAAACTGACACTAAGGGGTCTATTTCCCCTTCAGGCATTTAAGTCAAAAAACAAGTTGTATGCTTTTTCCAGTAGAAACTTGGAACTCGAATGCCTCTTAACCTTCTGGGGTCTAGGGGTAGGGAACACACATTCACTGACTGGGGTATGATCACACATTTATTTCAATGTCATAAACTTAATTCATGGCAAATAAATTGTTTCTTATATATTTATTTTGGCATTA
The DNA here is from genome assembly GCA_026781145.1 of Hippopotamyrus pictus. Classification (NCBI taxonomy): domain Eukaryota; kingdom Metazoa; phylum Chordata; class Actinopteri; order Osteoglossiformes; family Mormyridae; genus Hippopotamyrus; species Hippopotamyrus pictus. The sequence goes on along the minus strand of JAODLC010000028.1, from coordinate 5,910,410 downwards.
CACTCATCTTTATCTTAGTGTACTTTGTAAATATGTCAGATTTATGTTAAATTTGAAATTTGACATCAAAGTATAGACATTGCAAAATGCAGTTTGGAACACTTGCAGAAACATTATAAAAGTACACAGTAAGCAATGGTGGAAGTTTGTTTTGATCCCAGATATCTGATCACCAAAGTCTTAGGTACATGAAGATGATTAAATGGTGGGGCTAAATTCAGTTGGATAAATAAATAAGAAAAACTCATGTAACTATTTCTGGCCTCCTTTCATTGAATATGTAGCAACTTTCATGTGTATGCATGAGCCATTCACATTTGGCCACATCCCCTACCTCCCTTTTATGGTGCTGATGGGGGGATGGTTTACTTTTTTGTCGATTTAACCTAATTTTAAAAACTTTAATACTTATGACAATTGATATTTTGAAAAGAATACAGATTCCGGATTTAGTCAGCGTTTTTTTTTTTTATGTTTCTACAATAAGACTTCAGCGAGTTATGAACTGAAATACAAGAGAAAGATATGCGGCATCGCCGACGATGCCATCGACCCCAGATGGTTAACTTGACCAACTCGGACATTGAACGGGTCTGTTGAATCTTTTTAACTTCTATCTTGACCTAAATCTTGGAACTTGACTATTCTTGCTAAAACCTGTATAGGTCAAGACTCTACCAATTCGGACCTTGAATGGGTTGGTTGACAAAAATGTAGCCGCAACTCAACCAAAAACCGGAACACGACAAAACAAAACAGACCTACTAAAACTTGTTTAGATCAACACGTGTCTTTGATGGGCTGACACAAAGGCAAATGAACCTAAGGGAATGCTGATGCCTATGAATCGCCCTCAGTCTTGCAGTAGCTCTCAACCTAGTTTGATATGAGAAAGCTGTGTTCCTGTGTTCGGTGAGAATTGTTTTGTATTTATCAGTATATTTAGTGATACAGTAATCATGGGCCCTTAGAAAGTGAGCAATGATAGCAGCAAACCAAAGATGAAAATAATGGGAGTAACTGTAGAACTTTTGTCATTTATTGTCATTTACTTCATGTTTATTGCTTTTGTAAGTGTGCTTTTTCATGTGTATTAGTTTTGTATTGATTGTTAATGCTTTTTATCATTATTTAGGTAGGTAGAAACATTTAAATAGGCAATCATTTGGGGGTCTGGAACAGATTAAATTAATTAGCATTATTTCTTACGGGGAAATTCGACTTGGAAGCCTTTTGGAAGGAATTAAATTTGTGATCCAAGGTACCACTGTACATATATTCTCCCTTCATCACTGCGGTGGCGGTGACTAGGAAATGTATAATATGAATAATACATTGCAGCCTATGCTATATCATAGCCCTATAAACTTGTTTGAACTATACAGTTGATTGCATTTTTTTTTAATCCGCAATGCATTCTAAACTTTCAATCCATGGTTTGAATCATGCTAAGATTTACACTATATCCATTGGTTAGGCATGTTTGTAAGTAACAGGATTGTTCTGAATGAAGAGGGAAAGAAGCTGAAGTAGCCTATATGGGTTCATTCTTAAACACGATATAGGTCATTCTCACAAACTCATTACTGCAACATATCAATTTTCTCTAATTTTTAAAATTAGTTTGATAACAGACTGACATTATACAACATAATTGTCTACAGTGGCGAATTTGCCTCTGGGGTAATTAATCAGTTGTGGAGTAAAACAATTGACAATACAAAACAATTGAAGAAATGAAAGTACATCTTATTATAGTATTTGATTGTCTGTTGTGGATTACATGAAATAAAATTCAAAGAAAAATACATTTTATCTACTGTAATTTTGTGTTTTTTGTTCTTAAAACTGCAATAGTACTACCTACTTGAGGAAAATGGTTGAGGAGTCATTAAACCAGAGCTACAAATGACTTAATTTTAATATACCTTATAAGTTAAGGTAATGCAAATTGCTCAATATATCAGGTCAAGGTTGGGGAGCATGCACTGGTACAGCGTGTTGCCACATTCACCGCACAATGAAACACCTCGTGACCCTGTTGGCGACCCCCCAAGCCACAACGTGATCCAGTCTTACCCTCCAGAAATGGCCATCTATCTCCTGCAGCCATTTGTTTTGTGGGGTCTCCTTGTCCTGGTCCAGTTGCTCATGTCCTGCAAGCTGTATCACCCTCAGGGAATCTCACCACATGGCCGTAATGCCGTACCTGATGCTTCCTCACAAAGCAGGTTATGTGCCTCTTTTGGGAATCCCTGAGCGACCGCTTATTTGACACAAAGTCAAACCGATGGATTCTCTGAAAAGACACAGTACCAAAGGAGTCCAGTCTTCATCTCAGGTTACTGGATAGTGTCCATGTCTTGCGGCCATACACCAAAACAGGGAGCACCTGGGCTCTAAAGACTTGGACCTTTGTCCTTTTAGGATCAGGAGTGCCACACACCCCTTTCCAGTGACCTCATGACTCCCCATTCTCTCCCAGTCCATCTACGGACTTCATAGAAAGAGTCACCAGAGACATGAATGTCGCTGCCAAGGTAAATGAACCTCTAGAAATGATCAACAGACGCACCCTCTCCGCAGACAGACACACTGCTGCAGGCTGTGCCCAAGAGGTCATTAAAGTCCTGGATTTTTGTTTTTATCCAGGACACTTGCAAGCCCAGGCATTCAGACTCCTTGCTTAGTCTCTCAAGAGCCCCAATCAGAGTCTCCATTGACTCCACGAAAATCACAGCATTGCTGGCAAGTCAAGATCAGTAAATCTTTTTTCACCAATAAATGCAACTCAGTTGCTGGAGCCCATGACCCTGCCTAGTACCCAGTTCATGGAAGCATTGAACAGAGTAGGAGCAAGAACACAGCTCTGAAGAACCCCAGAGTCAACTGGGAAGAACACAGGTTCTGCCTCCACTCTGCACAGGGCACTCACCCTACCAGTGCACCACCAGCTATGTCGTTCAGCAACTTTGGGGGGATCCTCAGTCTCAGGGCATCCCAAAAGGCAGCTCAATAATGCAGCTATTTAGGATGTGAATAGCGATCTTCAGGTGACAGCGGACAAACAAGTACAAACAAAGTAAGGTGACATGGTTTACTTTTTTGCCAATTTAACCAAATTTTTAAAACTTTAATACTTCCGACAATGGACATTTTGAAAAGAAGACAGATTACGGATTTAGCCAGCATTTTTTTCATGATTCTACAGTACATTAAGATTTCAGCAAGATACTGAAATAGATGCGAAAACTACACTGCGTCGCCGACGATTCACTCGACCCCAGAGGGTTAAACAGCTGCTCAAGGTAGCTGGCCCAGTGGGTCACAACTGCAGTGTCATCTGTAAGAACCATTCCACCACCAGTAACCCTAACTGTAACTGTCCGAGGAACAGGTTTGGATATGTGTAATGTTCCGATTCCTTTGTAAGCAGGAAGTGGGTCGCTATACCATAGATGGCGTGTCATTTGCTTACATTTTCCTCTAACAAACTCCTCCTTATCTGCCGTTAGGACCCTCGTAACCATCCTTCTCAATTCCTGGTACAGACCAGATTTGCCATCAGATCTACTGGACCTAAGCTAAATCCTCTCAATAATATCCATGGTGCCCTACAATATGAAACACCTCCGTCTGGAACACTGGCAACACCATCACAGCCCTCAGCGGAAGGTCTCCCACATCACATTAGAATTGGCAGTCACACCGAAGTCTGCAAGTTCCTCATACAAACTGCATGCAGACTCATTGGAAACAGCCTGACCTTGGAGTCTGGCTAGGTCCAGGTTCATTCTCCTAGTAGGTGGTAGCCTTCTGGACCTAAGCTAAATCTTCAGAATAGCAACAACAAGTCTGTGGTCAGAATTCCTAAACTGGATACTTCTGTAGACCCTGCAGCTCTGCAGGAGCCTCCAATCTATGCTCACAAGGATGCCCACAAGGATGTGATTGATCTCCTTCACTGCACCACCAGTACTGGAGTATCAAGTCCAACGATGCAGCTCAGGGTGTTGGAACCAGGATCCAGCGACCCACAGCCCTTGACCTTTTGCAAAGTCAAGGAATATAGAGCCACTTTCACCACGGTCGTCAGATCCTCATAGCTAGTCCTGTCAGTGCCATTGATCTCACTGAAGTCACCTATGACCAGAGGAGTGTCACCTCGTGGGCACTCATCAACCACCGAGTGAAGCTGTGAAAAAAATGTCTATCTCATTGAGACACCACTCACTGTGGTAAGAGCATACACTGAGACAAACCCAGTGTCATAGTCTCATAATAAGCTTGTTGAAATGAATGACACCGGACTCCACTGGAAAGAGCCAATACACCACAGCAACAACTACTCCCTGCATTCAAATATTATTTGAATTCTGACTTTAATGTCAAAATTCTGACTTTAATCTCAGAATTCTGAGAAAAAAAGTCAGAATTCTGAGATTAAAGTCAGAATTTTGACATTAAAGTCAGAATTCTGAGATTAAAGTCAGAATTCTGAGAAAAAAGTCAGAATTCTGACAAAGTCAGAATTCAAATAATATTTTCATGGTGGCCCTAATCCTCTTCTGTACTACCACCATGCTTTCATTTTCAAAACGAAAGGGATTCTGTGGATTTCAATTATGTTCACAATTCAAATTAAATAGTCCATGTTCCATGTTTTGCTTGTTGCCAAAATTCTTGAGGGCGTAACCCCCTATTCTTTCTCGATCAATTAAATAGACTTGCACAGTTGTTCCATCTTTTCTTAGACCCTTAAGTGGATATCTATATCATTAGAGAATTATTACTCCATTTTTCAGCAGGTTCCATCAAGAACTACTGGTTTTCCGTTAAACAGCTTCAACCAGGCCAGAACCAAATATGCAGTTCGTACCTTTTCAGTATTATCAAAACATTTGTGATTTAATGGCAACATGTGACACTGATACAACACATGCATAATACTTGCTGTGAATTTGATTGTCAGGGGGTAATTTTCTCCAATTGTGCTTTGCCCATATTTCACTGCCTAATGTGTAATATAATCTTATGAATTAAATAGCTTAGGAAATGGTTTAAATGCATTTAGAGACACACTGCATTATATCAATACAACCCTCACCAGGATAGAGAGATATATGCATTATGTCAAAATGATGATGGCATTTACTATTAAAAAACATTATTATTGTAAAATTTTCATTAAACCTGTTTCTAATCTAAGCCAAATGAAACAAACAGGAATAATGGAATTCTGTGATGCAAAACAATTAAATTTAGCAAAAAGCCAACAGACTTTCAATGTATATGTCCAATACCACTTATAAAGAGTAAAGGACTGTAGTGAGCCTGAAAGCTTAGGACGTCTCCCAGCAATGACGTACCCGGGCATTTGCTACTGAGTGGGGTTGAGTGGGGGGTTAGCTGCCCTGCTTGGTATATTTCTCTGGGGGGGTGGGAATATCCCCTTGTTACAGTATATCAAATGGTTGGCTACCATTATCCATTGGTCATCTCTTGCTATTGACAGCCCTTTTATATAGGCTATATAATGCCGGGATTGGGAAAGAAACTCCGGCCCTCACAAGACTGATCCACTGGGCAAGTTCCTGAACTTCCTGATGGCCGGTCTGCACCTGTCTCCAAGGCAGCGGAATGGGATGGGATAACCTAAGTATAGGGTTAGAACCATACTGTAGGTATTGGGTTAATCACAGCCTTAATCTACCTAATTTAACAACTGCCGTTTTGGCATTTGTTCTCTGAGACATTGAGATAATTTTATGGCTATGCAAAACACAAAATGTTCAGAATCATGCATTAAATTTGATGAAGAAACATACAAGAAGGAATGCAGTTGTACTCCTGCAGCCTCAGGCCAAAGATAATCACAGCTGTGATATATTGGAGTAGAACCGCATGACTTCGAGTATGTTATTGCTTTTATACAACAGTTCATCAAGTAGCATTTATAAGGTAACAGTACTAAGATTTTGTTTATTAATTCATTTACGGGCCTCCGCAAAAAAATTAATTCCAGTAACGTCAGTGAAAGTGGGATGGGCTTCGCATCCAAGCCTTCCACATACCCAGAAAATTCAGTCTATAACCAATAACAAGACAGCTTATTAGCGGAATTACTTTGCATTGTAAATTAGAACCATCCTGCAGGTCAAATAAATAAAATATTGTGGCGCTCGAGTAGCGAAGAGATCATGAGGCAGACAGCAAAGTTAAGTTATTAGCACTCTTATTGCGCAATCCTTAGAAGGACACCAGTAAAACAACAAGCAAGACTAAAGAATAAACTCATTTACACACACAGTTGGGGAGCCTTTAAAGATGGCTACCATGGTCATTTTATTTTTACTTGTTACAAAAAAATCATGGCACAAAAATTGCACAACTTTCTACAGAAATTATCTGAAAGGTTTTTTGTAGTGTAACAAGCCGTTTTCAGTTGATTTGATACATTTGTTTCTTTTATTGAACGTCATTTTTTTCTGTTATTGGAAATTCGGACATATGCGTCCGAACCACTAGGTGGCGGCCCCTAAAGAGTTAAGGAGACAAAAGTAGATACAGGCAGTATGGATATAGCATGAGTCATACTATGAAAACGTTTTTTGTCAGTTCGACAGCTAATAAAAATTTTAAATCCGAAACAGAGTAAAATAAATCCAGCAAAACGGAATGCATATGAACTTTTACTTCACTCTCACTTCCACCTACGTTCATCTTTGGAACTAGTGTAAAGGCCAGCAGGTTCTCAAAAGGCACCAAGCAACAACCAGCCCAGCAGTGCGTCTGTGGTGGTGGAAATGAGGCAGTTGTAATTGTTTTTAGATACATCTGTAAAGTGAAGTGCCACAGCTGATGTGAAATGTCCAAGTGTGGTATTACTCTGATAACCACACTCATAGAATGCCAGATTTCTTGGTTGGAAGTAACTGTTGTATGATGATTAATGCATTCTTATTAGAGTAGCACTTCAACATGCTTACTCTGCTGTTAGATGTATGTAACAGAAACATGTGGGGGAAGCTTCTTCGCTGCACAGGTAGCATTGTCACCTCACACCTCCTGGGCTGAGTGCTCTCAGTCTGCCTCCTCCTTCCTGTGTGTGGAACATGCATTTACTCCCCCTGATGCATAGGTTTCCTTTGAATGCTCGGGTCTCCTCCTGTAGTCCATAGACATGCGGCCAGGTGATTGAGCGTAGCGTGTGTGTGGGTATTAGGTTTATATTACATTTTCAGGTCCTCACAAGGATTTGTGAATGCAGTCAAAAAACTATAAATACCAAAAGTCTCGAATTTAGTTTACTTATGGTTAGGGTTAGGGCTGGGTAGGTGTTAAGATTGATACGTTGGGATTTTTCCACATAGAAATGAATGGAGACTCCCCACAAAAATATAATTACAATGTGTATGTGTGTGTGTGTGTGTGTGTGTAGTGGACTGGCTTCCCATCAAGGCTGTTTCCCTGTCTTCCGTGTGCTCTTTGGGAGAGGCTGCAGGCCCACGTGTCGATGCTGTCAAGTTTTAGTGAAAACATTTGGAATGAAAAACAGGCTGTATAAATCACTTTTCCCTATGTTAAGTTTCCAAACTATAGTCTGATTTTCAAAGAACTTTTGGGTGTATTAATATTATCAGCAAAAGAATGACTTTTATCATACTGTTGTGAATGATTCTCTCTTGCAGTACAACACTATACTTCATATTGTATAATTATCAAATCCAAATGAACTGAACTGCTAAATAAATAAATGAATCTTTTAAGAATGGGACTACTTTGGTTAGTTTAAGTTTTCCATATGTTGTCATGTATAGAATGAATGCTATAAGTGGACTACCGATTACTAAAAGTGAATTGTTTAAACAGTATTTGTACAGGAATTATTTTGTCGAGATCTTTTTGATTCATATAAAAGGTTGTTCACTATAAGCTGATCACTATGAGCTTTACACATTTCCTCGTTGCACCAAACCTGTGGACATGCCCCAAAGCGCAAGCGGCTAAGGCTAACAACGATGTGTTCATTTGAGGTGGAGATATACAATGTGTGGAAACACAGACTGAAAATGACATAACAGGCGATGTGAAATCAGGATGTTTGTATTTGCTGTTTTCACAATGGCACACTCATTTTTTTGCCGAAGAAGCTCTGTAGCACGTTAAATCATTTCCTGACAGCAGTGATGAAATTAATTCAGTCTCCAATGAAGATTGCAATAGCAATGAGGATTAAGAAGAAATTGTTTTAAAGACTAGCACAAAACAAGCCGATTGTTCTTAATCATGCTACAATAGTTCTTGATTTCCTCATTCTGCCATACTTACCATTAATATTGCTTTCAAAAAACAGCAAAGCTACAAATCATATAGAAATAATATAAAAGTAATATAAAAATGTATTTTTGTTGTCTAAATATTTGTCCTGCTCTTTTTCCTTTTATGGAATCAAAATGGGGAATCGATGACAACCAGAATTAAAAGCAGAATCAGATTCGACAAAATTCAAACGATACCAAACCCTGTGGGTAAGGAAGTAAATAAATCTACTGGAAGTATTGCAACTCTGGGCAGTAGATGGACAGATGGAGGAACTGGAAGTAGGAGGCATTGTGTATAGGTTTCAGTAGTAGAAATGTGCTTCTGTTTCCTTGTTTAGTGATTATTAATACCAATAGCATAGAAGAGGTCTAGTATCTCTAAAGTGATGATTCTTTTAAATAGACTTCTAGTATTCTATAATTAACAAGTAGTTCATTATAGTTTGATGTTTTCATGTTGTCTTACATTTTTGAAGTGCACTGAAAAGTATAAGGAATTGCCATAAAAATCAAATTTGAAGTATCTTTTCTGACATGAAAAGATATGAAGGTAACGTATGAAACTTAAAAACACAACATGAAAGTTAAAAAATGTTAAAGGTAAAACTTGTCTAAGATTTTATTAAGACTTTAGCTGTCTTTGACAAAGAACTGAAACGTTAAAAGCAATTCATACCTGAGAACCTTCTCTTTAAACTGTCTTTCCATTTTCTTTAAAACATTTGTTATTCTTGTACTATCTATGCTTAGCAAATTACGGTGTTCTCAGCAGTTAAATTATATTTAAATTATCTTCCATTATATCCTTGTAACATGACTTTGGGGTAATCCTAATAGAAATGTGTATGGACTTTCGGTTTTTTATTTGTAGCTAGTTTCACAGTGTATGAAAATACCCAGGAGTAGTATTAAGATCACACAGTCTAGTACAACACTGAATTATTTCTCAAAGTTGTATGCTATAAAAGATGCTCATTGTCAACCTCAACATTGCAAAAACAATCCTTAATCATTAAGCTTGAAAATGTTTAACAAATGTTAATTAACATTTATACTTCATGTTGTCAGAATGTTAAATGTCATTTTATGTTAGTCATATCAGTACAAATATATCTTGAGACAAGAATATTCTCACGTTATTTTCTTGTATACTGTATGTCCTTTGTTCTTTCACTTTTGCCTCTCTCTCTCTCTGCCTATATATATATATATATATATATATATATATATATCACACATATATACACGAATGCACAAAGTTTGCTTACTGCCTTGCTTTATGATTCTGTTGCACTGAGAATTGTGTATACACGAAACGCACTGCATTTGAAAAATTGAATATAGTATCAATTTTGACAGTCCCTTTTTGAGGGTCAGTAAAATTTCAATAATTCACTGCAGAGTTAAAGTCAATTTCAGCCACACAATGTAATATATATGGCTTGCCTGCCAGCCCTGTGCTGGGTACAGAGCCCTGTAGGAATGTGACATCCAGGAATTTCAAACATTTTTGCTAGAACAGTCAGTGCACAGTCTTATAAGATTCCACATGACAAAATCTTTTAAAGTTAGCCTCCCAAGTGCTTTGTGTAGCTGTCAAAACTTATGTATATGTTTACATCAAACAGTAAGGACAAAACATTGGTCACTGATGATTGCCTTACTGGCATAATCTTTTAAGCCATTTACGGCATTAATTATTGATCATGAAAAATGCACATAGCACAGAACATTAAAGCATAAATACATCTGACTCTGATTACTATTGTCTGTCAGTTTTTCTCTGGGGAGGAGGGGGGAAATATTCTCTCCTACAGCCGTTAAGAAATTTTCAAATTTTTCCACAGTGACCCCTACTGGGAGAGGCCAGCTAATGCCAGCTCCTGTTCAGCCTCTAGGCCCAAGACACTCCACCTTGGAGGGCAACAACATACCTCATCTCCATGGTAATTCCCTCCCTTTTACCCCCTTATACAGCAACACTCCAATTTACATTCTCAATATTCAGTTCACCTAAAAATTATGCTTTAATATCGATTTCCCTTTTGTTTGCTTGTGAAGCCAATATGTTTTGATTGTAAAATGGTCATCTGTGTGAAAGGGTGAGTAAAACATTAAAAAAACAAGGTACATGCCATCTGCCAGATCTATTTATCTATTTGTCTGATTATTGGTTTGTTTGTTTATTAATTAAAACAAAGCCTTATACAATATTATTTACACCAGAGACAAAGTTCTAACTGAAATCCTACCTTGATAAAATAAAGGTTGTCTACAGTAAAAACAATGTATTTTTCTTGTGCTACTTAAGCCTTTTACTGTAACAGTGCTGCTTCAAGGCAAAGTTTGTGTTACCACTCCAAATGGAAAGATGCAGCCCACATTTAAGTGATGTTTTTCTAGCTGGGCGAGACATTTCAGCATCAGCCTGGCACTGACTGCTTAATCTCAGGCATGTATATTGTTGCTGCACTATTTCTTTTTAATTTGACATGAACATTGTGGGTCATAAAAATTATCTATAACAACAAGTATTTATGTTTTTTGTGAAAACAAGCAGTTTAAATAAATTATGTATTGCTAAAAAGACAATATGCAAAAGGTTTATTAGGGCTATCTCTTCTGGCTTTCATGATAGATACTGTAAATGATGTGCTTCTCCTGGGAATGTTGCCCTTTAAAGCCGTGGAACCTGTTGGAAGTTATCAAACTTGTGGAGATAAAAGAAAAAGCAGGAGGCACAGCTTTAACATATTCCTCTAGGAGTTTGCTTAACAGACTGGCTTAAAGCTTCATAAAACGCCTTTTCGTTTATCTTCTGTTACTCATTTTGCATTTCCTTTGTAGTAAAAAGAAGGGGGTGCACATTCAGAAATAAATAGCAAGCATAATTCTAATGTCTCTCAGGTGGATTCTGTTGGAATTTAAATACAGGGCTAACTGGTAAATCGATGTAGAGCATTAAAAGGATTTTTTCATCACACCCGGAAGATGCCTTTGCTAATAGAGCATGAACATGTTTTCTTGTTTTCCTGTTTCTTGCTTTCTTGCTCCTATATACAGAGCCAAGTGTGGCCTTGTTCAATAATCAATCGGCAGCATTGTTCCTTTGCAGTCCATAGTCCACCGTTTACAGTATATGTGATACAGCAGTCCTTAGAGACACAAAACTACAATGCTAATGACATCCCCAGCTAAGGATGCTTCTGGTTTCAGGCTCAGTACCAGTTACATTCAACTGTGACCTCTTCTTGTCCATAGATTGTGAGAGAGAAACATTGAAAGAAGAATGCTAGTGGGTGACCTGTAAAGCCAGTTACCCGTTAAATGCTTGATGTTGGTTACATTTTAGAAACATTGCTGGTATTTAGCTGATTTTGCCAATGAAATGACAAAATGCAGACAGCAGAATCTTGGGTCGTTTAGTTAGCTGAATGATAAATTCTTGTAGGCTTTGGAATTTTTAAAAATTCTTTGCAGGAATTTTTCGTGTATTTTTCAGTGTATTAGTTGTCAGTTGAGCCAGGTCACCTCCACGGCCCCCGCCCACCCAATGATTTGTTTAAATGCTGAATGACTGCAGCGCACGTCGCCCCCAGTGAAATTGAGATAAATGGCTGCCTGTGAAGCTGGAACGACCCCTTCCCCGTGTGTGGTGGTGATGGCTTGTGCTCCGGCAGCACGCCTGTCCCATCGTGTTTATCCCTCCTCTCCGGCAGCAGTCTGCCCAGCTCACGCCTCCTCTTGTTTCACTGCAGTCTTTCTCTTGCTGTCTTTTGTATTGTTTGCTATCAGTATTGACTAGAGAGATACTGCTCAGAAGACTGCAAGTGGGATTGCATATGTTCTTTTTGACTTATTGAATAATCTTATAAATATACCAATATGATTATTGTTCATTGTAAATCCATCCATCCATCCATCCATCCATCCATCAGTAACTGCTTCTCTGGCACTGGGTTATGCACAGCCTGGAGCCTATGCCAGGAAGCATAATATGGTGTGTCTTAATATTAAGTAGTGTTTTACCACACTTAAGTCATTATATCTTTATTGTTATTTTCCTTATTTTATACTTATTCTAATTTTAATCTTGCTTATTATTGTATTGTTAAACTGTATTGATTTTTCTGTTTGTATGCATATTTTGTCCAGCACAATGCAGGAAGCAGGTTGGAATGTCATTTCACCGCAAGGTGGTACAATGTGTGACTGCGTGTTTGACAAATAAATGCAAAACTTGAAGCAGAGTGAAGTAAGATAGTATTATTAAAGTAGTTTTCATTTTTATTGACTTCCTGCTATGTGTTATAGTCTCAGATGTCCTGTTACACTGTTGTTCATCTGCAGCTTTCTTTACAGTGAGCTTCTAAAGTGCTGTGTCCTGCTAGTTGATAAAAGCAGCTGATTAGACAAGGAAAGTTACAGGCAGGCCTGACGATTTGGGTTTAATATACAGTGGTACCTCAGTTCTCGAACTCATTAGAACTCAAATTTCTTAAAAGTCGAACCAACCAGTTTGAAAAAAAAATTACCTAGAGCTCGATCTAAATCTCCGTGAATGCCGACCTAAGATAACTTGTCCGCACGGGGAAATGAGTCATGCGGCACGTCTCTCAGCGGAAACAAAGGGTAATACTTCAGTCTCAGCCTCGCATTCGCTGTGATAGCATCGTGCATGTTTACACTTATATATGAATACATATATTTAGACAGTAAAAATACATTTAGACAATATTAGACAGTAAGTAATTATTATATAATAAAATACATTTTAAAATAAAGATTTCTTATTCATTATTTTAACCCTTTCAGGCTCAAATTAAGTTTTTGTTGCTAAAGGACAACCAAGTCCTGCAGTGGTACTTCTGAGTA
>JAODLC010000028.1:5874190-5893203 GCA_026781145.1 Hippopotamyrus pictus | reverse complement strand
CCCCTTATTTACCTTGCGCTATGTTACAATGGAGAGTCCGTTATTCATTCATTTCATTCATAAAATGGCAGATTCAGATTATTTATTTATTATTTTATAAATTTAGGATTTGTATTAAATCTATATTCATTCATATTGAATTGAATTGAATTGAATTGAATTGGAATTGAAATCGAATCGAAAATCGAAATTGAATCGAATTAAGAACTTGAAAATCGAAATCGAATCGAATCGGAACATCTGAATCGATACCCAGCCCTAATGTCTATGGTATTCAACAGCTTACAAAGCATTTCTCTGTTTCTTTGTTATTTGTGGTAGGCTGTTTTTTATTCTCTGCTGGAGAATGGCTGTGAATTGATTGCATAAATTGAACTGTCTCATGGTTTTTCAACAGAAACAATAATGAGAGTCTAAATGAGCAAAGGCATAGTTAATTGTAACTGAACTACATGGATATCTGTTGACCCTTAAAGTAAAAATAAAAGTATGAAATTGGTGTTTTCCATAATTGTAGTGCCATGTGAAATACACTGAATGAATTGCACATGCAACAGTACCACAATTACATGTAGGTCTTTCATTCAGAGTACTTCAACTGGAAAATCATTTGTAAGTATTGTTTAGCAATAGTAATAGCATTCTTTGGTCTATACTGAGTAGTCCCTACTTTGTTGGGAGGTCCAGGCTGGGAGTATTGGACACTGACCAGCCCAGTGTTAGACCTGGTATATAGTAAATAATTATGTGCCCACTCTCTGCTTGTAGGATTGCTGTTTTTAAAATGACACGTGGCCAAGTGTATTGTTCGTGCATTGCTGTTTCAAGGCAACGCAATGTTGTTGCCCTTTTGACCAATAAAAACCATATCAGTCAGTGGGGCTCTGTTAAACTGTATTTATGCATTACATTTTAGTAACATGGGTGCAGGATGCTCATTATTGACACAGATACGCGCTCTAATGTGCACTTATAGTATTTTGTAGTTTTAATTTAATTTAAATAGTTTTATTATAGAGTACAACTGGTCCTTTCACGCAATCATACTGCTTAATGAAACACCAAAAGAAAAATATATATATCATATATTAAGTGTAATATATATTAAATGAAGAACAAACCGTATCATTCAAAAACCTTTTGAGTTCATTATTAAAATTAAGCATTTTGAAGGCTGAAAATGCGTTACAGATATTTAGAGAAGTCCCAAAGAAGGTCAGAGCATTCTTTGTGACATGTTGTATGTTGCTTTCCATTGCCATGCGTGATGGATGTCAGAGGACTTAAGAAGGTGTGATGCTTAACTGCATGTGCCGATGCCAACAAAGGAGTGCACGCTGGCACAGCGCAGGCAAAGAGGGATCAGCTGACAGAAGAGCTGAATCTTCTGTAGCCTGATAAGGAATCTAAATTGTGAGATAAATAACCACCTTTTTGGCTTTTATTTGAAAATTTTAAAACACCTTAAAAACTGTAGGCCGTGTTCTGTTTAAACAAAGATTGCACTTTTATTTGTATTCTGCAAACTTCAGACCCAGAATTTAAACAAAAATACACACTAGTATAATTAAGTCCCTGTTCCTAGTCACTGCTCTCATTCAGCAGCGAACTTCCCCATCTTCTGACATCATTATACTTATTTCGGCACTGAGTGGATAATCTGGTGATGCCAGAAAGCAAGGGCACACTCACATTAGGCGCAGCATGCATTTTAAGAATCACTGACTGGGGTGGAACAGTGCTGCTCCCATAAATGATATGCTTGCACATTTTCACTTTGCGCACAAACACATCCGTTTCATCGGCCGAAAAGTGATCTGGCTTGCCGGGCAAACGCACCATTGTAAAAGCAATCCGCAGTAGATCATGCGCAGCTGTCTTATAAAGGTGAGGTGATGTGCTATTCCAATCGGTTCACTGCATGTTACGGCCAATTAAGAGAGTTAGGACAACCTTTTTGTGCCTTGCGCTGGGGCAAAGTCTGGTTTTTCCGCCATCAAAATAGCAAAATGGATTTTGACATGCTCAAATCTGTTAGTTGTACTTTGCATTAGATCCTTAAAATAGAGCCCAATGAGGTAAAAGGATTCTTCTCGCAAAAGGCCACAGCAGAAGCAGCTGCTTCCAGCAGTCAGTGCTCAGAGCACCTTGTTTTAAATAATGTCTGTGAGTTAGTCACAGATAAACCCATCCTGGCCCTATAAACACACACACACACACACACACACACACACACACACACACACACCAGGCCCTGCATATCTATCAGGCAAAATCAGTCTGTTGAATGCCACTGCCAGCCTCTGACAGGTAGTCACCTTGCGGGTCCCGCTCATTGTGCTATGAATAAACATGCCCGGTCATCCTGCACTCTATGGAAATGCATGCTGGCTTCGGTAATGGCCTCTCAACACAACACAAGAACAGCGTCCTGCGCTATTATGCAAAGAGCAAAAGAGTTGGAGAGGCTCTGCTTACAAATACCCAAAGCAATCGAGGTTCATTAGAGTTGGCCTGCTAGAACTGCCTTGTCCTGTGCTCTCAGTTTCCACAACTTTCCTCTTTCGTCTGCTGCATTTTGTGTAGAATGTCCATGGCAAATTGATTTTATTAATTTGCTAATTAATTTGTTTTATATTTCTGCTTCATCTAAAAATAGATTTTGAATTATTACATGTAGATTAGGAATGGGCAGCACTAGTCCCTGAAGGCCTCAGGGTCTGCTGGTTTTATATTTTATCTCAGTTCTTAATTGTTTCACTGAAGGGATTACAAAGTTGGCTTACCTGATGTAAATTGATTGCTAATTGAAAGACTACCCTAAAGCATCTGCTGGGCACCGCTTGTCTAGAACCGAAACAATGTTTCCTTCATATCCTGCATCCATATTCTTATTTAGGGAGCAAAAGCAAATGAGATATAAATAAAACTAATGCCTCATGAAAAATGACAATGGTTGTATAATTCAAGACAGATATGAGCTGGATTACAAAGCATGACCTACAACACTTTTAAAGGAATGTATAGTTTAACTGTGAAGTTCTGAATCAATGACTTTGAAGTGTGCAAAGCAGTCAGCTATGTCAAAACATTGTAGAACATACGCTGCCTGCTTTGCTTTTTGGCTTTTCTGTTTGAGCGCATGTAATTATCTGTCAATCTCAATAACCAAAGGGCTTTGTTAAACAGGTGTACTGTAAGTGAAAGAAGGGATGCTTGATTCAGCTCTAAGGTGGAGAGGCAATCAGAGGTCTGTAATGTACAGTAAATCTGACAAAAGGCATTTAATCTTAGAGCAGAAATTAGTCATACTGTATGTCTATATAAAGAAACGGTCAGTTCCATAATCTTTAAAACATTTTTTCTCCAACTGTCTGCTTTTGCCATTTAAGGAAGCCTTTTTTTGAGCAATGGCTCATTAAATTCACAGTGCATGTTTGCTGATACTCTCGACAAGGGTGATAAAGCAGCATTCTGGTGCACATATTTACAGGTTGCATTTGTAGAAAATGTGGATGGGGAAGAGCTGAAACATTTGGCTTTGACAGCAACAATAAGTACAAATGTTTTCATAGCACGTTTGTAGTTCATTGGTTAATGGTACAGTGTTACTGAATTGTTAGCAATCAGTGGCTTAGTGACAGCGGCAACCATCAATCCTTCATTTATTTACATATAAATGAAAAAAGATTTATGGTTTAAGGGGCAGTGCCTTAAAGTAGATAAAAGTTAATGTGGTATTCATGCTGTTTTCTCTTCTGTTTTGGTTAGGATTTAAACACATTTATTTAAAGGCTTTGAGTCAGAGATTAATTTATATTAGGAATTCCTTATTTTGCGATGATCATCGTTCACAGCAGCTTAGAGAACCCTGGTACTTATATGTGAAATTGTATTTACTTAGAGTGTGAGTTTGTTTTGTTCTCCCTGATCAGAGATGTTTGGGCCTCGTCTGCTTGCTGTTGCACCTGGGTCTCAGCATGGCTCTTTGTTTTAATTAGCGTTTTTACATCGTGGCCTCCGCCGCCACTGCCACCCACATCCAGGTGCGTCAAACAGCAGCCTCTCTCTTCAACATGTCGCCTTTATCTTCAGGTCATGCAGCCTTAGTTAATAGCTGGCAGCAACATGCCATGGTTTCAGGCTTTCATCCCATTGCAGGAGAGGGGGCATTTTCATTATATTGTTATATTTGTTTATCATGAATGTTCAGCTGACTAATGTTATAACAGAAAAAAGAAACATTTTTTATGCTCCTCAAAAGATTAAGTGAAGCAAAATGATTAGTTTTTATGAAATATATAGGAAATGGTGCCTGTTTACTCGTATTACTGAAGTATAGTTGTATAGATTTTGTAAATTTGTGTGCATTGTACTTATCATGTGTTCTTGTTCACAATCAGTATATTTCATATTTTTGACCTTTTAATTTTTCAAGCCATTTTTCATGTAATAATCCTTCTTTTAAACTGCCTTTTCTTTAGTGTTTCTTCTCAGCTCAATATATGGGAATATTTCTGAAACCCATGGCTTTTTTAGTATTTTTTACTTGGCTCTTCTTTGATACTTTGGCATCATATGCTGTAACAATGAAAAATATACCTTTTCCACAATACCATTTATTTCAAAGCAAATCTTGCAGAAATATTTACAAGCTAGTGCCTTTTTAAGGCCACACCTACTAGGAAAATATGAAGATGACTTTGGGATACTGCATGGTGCAAATTCCATAGGTATTACAGTATATAGCTAGTTGGGATGCCTTTGTGAACTAGTTCTGCTGTGACTGTAGCCTGTTTTTGCTGACATGGTTGAGAGACTGTCATGCAAGGGTAATGAACCACTGATTCCTATTACTCTGTCTCTCTGTCTGTCTGCCTCCCTGTCTACCTATGTAATATTAATATGCACACATGGTAAAAGAAGAATTATCTTGGTCAATATATGAAGTGAGGTGTTTTGTCTCTGTATTGTTCTGGCCAGAGGGTAAATCTGAACAAATACAATGTACTAATTGATAGTCACACCAGAGCTATTTCCTCACATGCACTGTCCCTGGGTCCATGGAGAAGTATGTGGCAGCACCAGGTTCACCTCTGTCGCTTGCTGCCTCCGTATGGTAATTCTAGTCATTCTTGGCTTGGTCTCTTGCCAGGAAGTACCAGTTAATCACAGACCATCAAATTAAAGCTGGATGTTTCTCAGTCTTCCTCTAACCTGTCTGCTGCTTATTTATGTACATGGTTTAGTAGATTTTATTTCGGTTTCCCCTCCTAAATATAGCATTCTTATTTACCACAATAGCTAATGTGAGTTCTTAATCATATTTGTACCCACTGGGCTTTAAACATCCAGCAGGCCACCTGTCTTACACATTAGGAAATTCACAGGACAGATGGGAAGGTGAGCGCTTGTCCTTGGATAAACACATTCTCAAACGACAGGGGCAGTCTCAGGCCTGGCTGGCCAATCCATCAGTCCAGCCTGGGTGATTCTGCCCAGTTCTGGCGCCTTTGCCTCCTCCTTGTGCCAGGGAAATGACTCTGCTTTCATGGTCATTTTTTTGATGGTGCTGCCTAATACCACACATATCTAAATACTGCTGAGAGCAGCAATACACTGCTAAGCTGTGGCATCCCATACTTACCAACATATCCTTTGTTTGAAATGTTGTTACTTTGATAATTAAAAACAATTTGAATGAGCACTGCTGTGCGCTTGTTACAATACTACTTATGGTTAGAAAATGCAGTACCTGTTATTATGGTTCAGAGTATAACCAATGACAGTGGAATTTTCTGTGTAACGAAGCAGTTCCCTTATTTTACACATAAACCCTTATTACCCCTGTCTAACACTGATCAGCACAAAGCCCAACAGAGAGAATTTTGCTCTCTGCACTTTCCTCTCTCTTGCAAAGGCATGATCTGGTACTTTCTTAATTGTTTAAGATAGTCTTTAAAAAACAATTGCATAATTACTCTCTCCCATATCAAATTAGACATTCTCATTAGAAGCTCATTAAGTCACTTCCTTCAGTGGAGCTGCAGAGAAAAATGAGCTCAGACTTGGAAAACCCAGTCAGAAAAGCATGTAGGAGCTCAGTTCAGCAGTCGCCTAATTACAGTTCAGATCTAGTATAGGGCTTTTGAAATAAAAGGAAACAAATGCATGAGCTTTAGAAACGTCACACTGAATGTTGTGAAAATCTTCATTTTATTAGCACAACTAACAAAGTACTGTAATGTTTTTTTCCCTGCCTTTTGGCAGCAGTTTCCAAGATAAGCTCCAGACCCACAATATAGTGGGTATGGTAAATGAATGAATGAA
This sequence comes from Hippopotamyrus pictus, assembly GCA_026781145.1. Lineage (NCBI taxonomy): Eukaryota > Metazoa > Chordata > Actinopteri > Osteoglossiformes > Mormyridae > Hippopotamyrus > Hippopotamyrus pictus. Next base: position 5,886,873 of record JAODLC010000028.1, on the reverse strand, counting down.
TGAGTCAATATAGCAAGGCATGTGGATTTATTATTAATTAGCTAGTTTTAGAGTTTTAAATTATTAATAACCTATAAGCAACCCACTATAGATGGATTCTCTAGAACAAAGCACAAAAACTATATTTACTGTAGTTGAGGTATTTGCACCTTATCATTCAGCCATTGCTGTTTATTGGGTGTATTTTGGTCTAACCAGTGAGCAGCAGTAATGATAATATGGATAATCATGTTAATGGCAGGCTTTCATACCCATTGTGTAAAAAGGGCTTTGTGAAAAGTCACTCAGCAACACAAATGTTGTGGCCTGAAATTGTACTCTGTGTTATATAATACAAATTTGCTTCAGACTGCGCAGTTGTTTTGCTATCGTTCCCTTTCATTGCGGCAATCAAGCTAGTGCAAGTCATCATCATGTTTTGTGAGCTTATTATACAGGTGCCCCTACACTGAAACCTCTAATTAGCTTTCTGTGTACATACATAGAATTATGGTGGAAAAAAATGTGAGCACAGAAAGGGATGTGCAGTGAAGAAAGAGAAAGATTTCAGCTGGTCTGCAGCAAAACTCAAGCGTGATTACCAGGTGCCGGCTGTCTGGATTCCATAATCTGCTGGCATTTTCCACTTTCAGGGTTAATTCAGAATCCCTGTTTTAGTGTAAATTCACCGTGCCCAGTGCCGAGACGGGGAAAAGGAGCCAGCGAGAGCAATTTTACAGACATACAGCACATCAGAGCAAGACCTTATCTGTGGAAAGAACAGGCATCAAACAGCCGACTGTGGCAAGTTGTCTGGAGTACATTTTTCATGATTATTATTTTTTTGTGTATCCAAGACCTTCATGAATCAGTAGTCTGCTGGTAGTGGCCTTCAGGGAGGAATGCAGCAATAGTGTGTTTCCGTTCCTGCCAAGCCACTTGCCTTTTCTTCTCTCCCGCATCCTTTGTTTTTCAAAACAATGATTATCAACAGCCAAACTCGAAGTGCCTTCCAAATGAAGGCCTTCTAAGAAAGAGCCACATTGCGCATCAATTATTTAGGTTTACTCTGCTTTGTACAAACAAGCTTTCTGCCAGTGTGGGGCTCCACTCAGCCAATTACTTCAAGGTGTTTAGTTCATTTATTGTTGGAGGCGTGAACGTTGTACAGGCTGTCGGCGGCTGACCCGGCTAGGAGTCTTTTGTGACCAGCTTTGATCACACGCGGCTGGCCTGCTCCCGCTGTGGTGGCAGGAGGAAGAGTGGCTGCAGCAGTGGTGGGCGACTTGGCTGTGGGCCACTCCAGGTTAAGGAGATCGGGGGATCATTAGTGTGTGAGAGCAGCACTTGCAGAAGAGAAGGCTACCTGGCCGGCACCCCCCTGCGTTCCGCAGCGGTGGGCGACCCTGACATCCTCCTCTGCAGGCAGTTGTCATGCTGTTTGCTTTCTGTAGTTGATATATCTTGGCTGCCACGTGGGGGTTGGGGCTGACACCAGGCTCGGATCAGCGCTGCACTGCCGTCCTCCTGCCTTGCATAGTAATTGCTGGAGGCAAATGTTATATAAAGCTGCATGTGGTAGTTGTTGGGGTCCTAACCTTGTGGACTGAGTGTCGCCGGTTCATTCTATACCACGGCCACTTCCTGTATTACGCACCCAGACTGTCAGTTTTAAGTGGTCCTTGACGGGGGTGTGTGCTTGGAAAATAAATATTTGAATTATTTTTGAGACTTTTTTAGACTTAGGAATATAGTTCGCAGTTTGGCTTATCATAACATGCTACACATGATAAAGCTGGGCCTCCATAAAGCCATTCAAACCTGTTACCCAGAATAGAAATGTACAGCAGAGGAATGACAGATAATGCACTCGTTTCCTGCAGTACAGCATACAGTAACAGGTGGTGTGGTGACTTGTGTGTCTTTGAACAACTTAAAGGTCAGAAGTCAGACTTTGATAAAGCTCAGATAGGTTGTAAATAATTGTCACAGGCTGAAAAGAGACACACTTCAACATGTCCACATGCTATCTTACCTGTGATATTCTCTAGGTTTCTGTGTGGTCTGATGGTTTATTTCTGCAATAGGGTTAATTAAGTATCTCTTGAACCAAGCTGATATGAAACCAGCACAGGTTCATTACTGTGAGATGCTGTGATATTGAAGTTGAATGCTTTTTTATTTGGAAAACCATACTGACAGATAGCAGGTATTTCTCTATTTTGATTTTTACTGACCTTGTTGTTTATTCCAGATGTATGTGTTTAATTTGTCATGTCATATGAACAGCTGTGTAACATTTACAGTTTATTATTTTGTTTCAAAAAGCTAAGCTAAGGTCTTGTCATGCATTTATTTATGCAGGAGAACATTTTTCACCTAATCTTTCCTTTAGACTTGAATATTCATGATCATGTACCCATTCCCCACCTGTAATCCCTTGAATTAGTCTATCACGATTCAGCCCTCAGCTCCGTGTTGCTCTTTTTTCTGCAAACATGTGTTGCTTTTCTCATTGCCTTCACTTTGTCCATCTTGGCAGTGAGTGGCAACTGAAGCAGTCTGCAAGATACCGGGATAGGAAGGTTGGCTCAGGTAATTTTGTGGCTCCCGGGTGATGGAGGCTTATATGCCATTAACAGTGTCTATCCCTGTTCTGAGTGTGCCAAGTCCTTAACAAGGGACCACCACTAATTTCAGAGCTAATATTGAGCCGTTCCACCTCAGTGGCTGCAGCAGGTGCCTGGCTCTGACAGTGAGCGAGAAAAGTGAGAGAAAATTACCATTGTACTGTAGAATTTCTCTGATTGAGCCTGGTGATTACACTGTCAGAGTGTGTGCGGTGGGAAGCTGCAGGGATGGCGAAAGTGCCACAGCTCTGCTCATGACCACACCTCGTATCAGTCTTCAGATAGCAGCTCTTCTGTTCCAGGTCATGTGAAGGGCTCGCTCGCCAATCTTTCGGGCTGAACTGGGAAATCTGTTTGCAATGTTCTTAAGTGTCCCTTAGAGGGCTTTTTCCTCACCTGGTGTACCATCAGGCGGTGGATTGTGGGAAAACAATACTGAAAGGTGGATGTGTAGGTGCACAGCGATGACTACATAAAGGGGTAACATGGCGTTGCTAAGCCATGGACTAAATCTGATACCCACTTTTACGCAGTAAAATTAAAGCTGAATGAAGGTACTATTTAGTCAGTGTCTGTGAAATGAATATGGGACATTTTTTATTAGCTTTATTACTTATCCATCTTCCAACCATTTGTCTTTGTCAGGGTGGTGGGCATTTTATATGTTAAATCATGTGTATAAATATTATGACTAAGATTATAGAGAGATGGATTGTAGCGGTATTTTTTATCGTGGTTATTTTTTGTGTGACTGTACAATAGTCCAGGTGAAATCTGATACCTTGCATCATAGAACTGGCACTCACACCCCACGCAGACATGAGGCAGCCTATATATGACAAGACAGGCACCTTACTCAGTGTCTTAGAGTCCTCAGTGTAGCTCTACTTTGCCACTGAAAAGCAGAAGAGCTTTGTGTACTCTGCTATGTAAATATATACTTCGACATATCAGCTGTGATTCCGCATGCCCTCCATCAAACAGCATGGGTCTGCCTGCACCACGCATGATCCTCCCAGACAAGGAGGATTCATTTGCTCTTCACCCGCTCGCTTCCTGTGCACCGCGAACACACACACGGGCACTCTGCGTCACCTTTGGCCTGATGCCTATGAATTGCGGCTCAATATAGTCCTCTACAGTGTTCAAAAGAATAAAGCTGAAATGTAAATAGGAAGCCTTTTCTCATGACAATGAGGCTCGTGTAGGAAGGGGGGGTGGGGGTGTCGAGAAGGCTCCTGCCCATGTGCTAATGAAGGGGGAAGCTGTCCTGAGAGTCTGCATGGCTTGGCCAACGCTGCATGCTACAGTAGAGCTGCCGATTGTAGCCTCTGTTCGCCAGTGCTCATTTCCCATATCCATTATCAACAGAGGGATTTTGCTTTCCACTTCATTAATCATTCCAATTCATGCATTTAATGACATTCTACATTTATAGTAACCACATCATGGTAAACCCATAAAGGTCCACCAGAGCCTGCCTGATCTATTGTGAAGGGTTCAGCATCTGTAGTGCAGATAACGGCTTGTGGCTTCACTTTCCCACTTCACAGGCAAGTTTTGTTCTGCTTTTCCTCTTCTGCGATATTTCCATTTGAAGCAATTGAACAGAGAAAAAAATATGGAACAGAATATATGTAGGGCAATCAGTTTCATAACAGATTCAGTTGAGTCAAATTCAAGAGCCTGATGACCAGTTGTAAAATCTGGCAAGGTTTGATTTGCCCCTGCTGGGAAATTTCTTGTGTGGTCTGTGACAGTAGAGCAACACATACAGTACCTCAGATTCCGGCCCAGGAGACACATGTATGTGCAGACTGTTTTCCCAAGCCATTTTGCATTTTCAGCTATTTGTGCAATACATTTTAGAAAATGGCTCATTTGAAGGAATGGATTTTGGGTAAATGCATTGGTATTAATATCATGGAAAATAAGGGTTTTAAGAAATCAAACCAAGACATTGGATCTGGAGCTGATAAGGAGCTGATTCTGAGACACACAGTGAACTGTATCATCTGACAGTCACTGCTGCAGAGCACATATAGCACTGACAGCACCTCAAAGCTGAAGCATAGCTATGAAGACATAGACACAGCTTGTGTTCAGATAATGCCCCAGCAAACTCATGGGAATGCAGGAGACGAAAGTGATGCTGATCAACAGATGGGAAGAGGAAGCTAGAGGCAACTGGGGTCTGGCTTACTGCCATCAGCCACTCCTGCTGCTCTTGTTCCGCTGCCCCAGGGCATGCAAGTTGATCTGCTAATTTCTCCTCAATTCCAGATGCAGGGCACAGGCTATGCCCGCACCAGGATAAGTTGCATGTCCAGTAAAGGCGATGTGGCTCCTTGTGGAACTAGTTCTATGTTTTATATTGCATCCTATGAATGTGCATCTCCTCTACGCTAAATCTGTCATATGAATTATTAACAAAAATAGACCTAATTCCCACGCTTCTCAACTTCTGGCTGAATATGGATTCTGATTGGGTTTTGTACTGTATTATAGACTGTACAGTAGGAAGAGGATCAGCTTAATTATATATTTCAGGCACTGCATATCTAAGAAAAATGTGGCTGTTAAATTTTTTATATACATATTAGATTTAAAAGAAGATACATTTAAATAAACTCTCCTACACAGCTCCTTTTAAAGCACAGAGATTCCGATTTCTCTACAGTCTGTGAGACATTTAAACAGGATTTTCCAGAGTGGGCTACCATCTCACAAATGCAGGTGAGCGACGGCAAGTTCTTTGCTGTCGTGTTGGCTGCTTTGAGGCGGTGCAGTTGCCATGTAATCGCATTGAAGCGGGCTTACCTGTGCTGCCCTCAATGGATTTATTCACAGCTAACGGGATTTGCTGTGCCGCGATGAATCACTGAGCCTCGCTGCCGCCATCACTTCGAGCGGGGCTCTTAATTACATGCCAACAAGAGATAGCTGCTGACATGCCTCCATGTGGCTCGTTTGAGCAAGGCCACCCACACTTGCCATATCCAGTTAGCTACATGGGGGCGCCACTGCAGGGCCACTCATCCACTCATACAGTAGCTGTACTTTATGTCTGTATTGTGTTGTTAATTGTCATACCATTTACTCCTAGGGAAATGCAATTTCAACCCTTTGTGTGCTTGTATATGGCTGGGCTGACAATAAACATTCTTGAATCTTGAGTCTCATCTTCGGTCACTCATCATTGGCCCGTGGTTCACCAGTGGTCTCTACATGCACACTCACTGCAAAGGCTATTTTGCTGCACGTCTTTTTTCATCCTTACATAGTGGAACAATTAGCACAGTATTATTTTTAAATTAAACCATGAAATAATAGCAACCCATAAAACTGTCAGTGAAAGCAGTAGAGCTACAGAATTTCACTTGACCCTAGAAATTCTTTAATCAGGATTTTAAATCTAAATTGTGGCAGAAATGAATCTCCCTGCTAAATGCATGCCCTGGGGGCACTGCATTCACTTTGGGTTACTCTTGGCAGTGCCCCTGGTACTGTGCCACCAGCCAGCAGATGACTAATGGTGGTTTGTCAGTATCATCAGAGCATCGGCTTAGGAGGAAAATGCACTTCATAGAGGCGGAGCCCAAATGAGCCAACATGACAAAAAATATTAAAGAAGTAAAGGTTAATTAGTTTGTTTCTGAATCTGAAATATGTCCCTATTAAAATATGGAAACAAATTGAAAGCATTAGTGAGACATCAAGATGACATACGGTTCAGGTTTATGAGTGTGTGTTTGTTCATGTGGAAGTGAATCAGGGAGAGTGATCAGGGCTCTCACAGTTGTGACATCAGGCCTGCTTTGCTGGAGCAGCATGGTGACCTTGTGTTGCTGACAAACATCTGCACTGTTGGACATAAAAGAGGGAGTTACTAGCCTGCCCAGGTTAGCAGCCTGCCATCAGTACTCCTCAGCTGTCTCAGTCAATGTGAGATCAGGCTCTTCTCACAACTCCATTCACTTATTGACATCATGCATTGCTGAAGTGATGCACTGTTTGGTCTGAATCAATAATGAATAACCCACAGTGAAAAAGTCTAAAAAGTCTAAACTCTGCTTGGAATGGTTGCCTCAACAAATAAAATTTAACTATGTAGAACATGACAGTAATTATCAAGACAATCTTTGCCACTTAAAAATGTCTTTAAAATGAAGAGCAAATTTCTTAAGCTCTGTCCACGGGATAAGATGTTGAGAAAAAGTCTTCGGAAAAATATAATGGAAATTTAACGAAAGTTCTTTGTTAGATTTCAGGAATGAGTCTTGGCTGGTGATGAGGAAGCCTGACTTTAGCTCATTGGTGTTCCCATCTCAAAAATAAAAAATGGACTGAGTTTTGGAAATCTGCTCTTCAGATGTCTTTGTGAATAAATACTTTTGTGCTCCATGAAATTATAGGGATGTGGACAGTTTGGTTTCCTAAATGAAGAAGGGAATGCTATCTTTTTTATTTGTGAATGAATTAAATTGCAAATGTTCATTTTAATAAAGCCATCTTTCTATATGAACAACCTTTTTGAAGTGACATTTGAAGGTTTTTGCCTTCTAAACACCAGCTTAAATGTATGTATAGTAGCTATAATTATTTTCTCTGCAATGAACAGAAAATGCATGCATAGCGCTTATCAATGTATATTGAGATTAGATGTACATGTATAGGTACACTTAATTTCAAATGATGAACAAATGTCTAAACTACTCAGATGATCAGACTGTTTTTGAGGCAAAGCTATATTGATCATTGATGTCATGATCTTTCAATCTTGTATTATTTCAGCGGAATTCACAGTTTAAAATGAAAATGTATTACTAGTTAATACAGTTTGTTTAGGGTACATCAACTTATATATTTCCATTTTTAGTCATTTCTTCCATTCTAATATTTTTATGGGCAGCATGGAGGCTCAGTGGGTACCACTGCTGCCCCCCATCGCCGGGGCTGGGGGTTCGTGTTCCCATCTCTGGGCTTGTGGTTTGCATGTTCTCTCCCTTTTGCCTGTATAGTATGAGCGTGTGTGTGTTTGTGCCCTGCAATGCTCTGGCATTCCATCCAAACTGTAGCCCTGCCTGCTACCCTATGCTGCCTATGCAAGCTCCAGACCCCCCAGCAACCTTGACCACGATAAGTGGTCAGAAGATGGGCAGATGTATTTTCATTCTGATATGGTCCAACTTTAAATTTTTCCAACAGAAAAATCAGAAGGTGTTACCATGGGAGGTTGAGGTAACATTCAGAAAGGAATAAGAGGTTGTGCATCTGTCTTCTTCTGTCTGTCTTTGGGCCAATGTGTGTGTACGCGTGCGTGTGTGTGTGTGTGCATTCTTCTTCAATCTGTGCAAATTAAAGGGCAAGGTCCGCTGCATGCCTTGTCTTTTATATTCACGTCCTTCCTTTATCACCCCAGAAGAACAACAACATATAAAAAACAGAGGCTCTTAGCTCAGCCAACCCGTTCCTTCATCCATGTAGGGAAACGTATTCTTTGCCACTCCAAGCTGCTTGGAAAGACAATGACCAATCTGTTGTTTCCCTTCTCTGTAATGTGGTGTTTATGCCCTGAATAGCCCCTTTTACAAAGCTTCAGAACAGGCCAGCCGAGCTGCCACCAAGTGTTGACAGCAGAAATAATTTGACAGCATGCAGGGTGTCTGGTATCACAGGAAAGGGGCTTTATTCACCACCAGCAGGGCATAATTCTGTATAATTTGTTGGTATTATTCTTCAAATTGCCCACATCATTGTGGTCATAATCAGTGTGTATCAGAATTGATTAATGTGGCCCTCTCACAGTCCACTTTCCTGCTTTATTCTGTCTCCATTGTGTTCAGGCAGGTATTTCTTTCATTGGCTTCAATAGCTGCCCTCAATACCACAGCAAGAGGTAGGAAAACAACAGCAAAAAGCACAACACATAAATGGCTGCATATTTTTCTTTTTTCCCTTTTTTTGCAAAGAGATTCAATAAATGAGAAACAGCTGGGCTGTTAATGTTGTGACTGTCATTAACGGACTCATTCAATTACAAAGAAATGTGCACTTTTGCTCTACTTTTTGCAGAGTTTGGATATGTAGGGTGCATATGCAACACTATGTGAATGGTCTTTGTGTACTACTGGATTTGAAGTACCCTTGAATTGAGGAATATTAATTGTTGCACAGTGTTAAGCTTGTCAAGTAGGTTTGATCATCTGTCAGAATGCTGCATAATAAAATGTGTCTGTATATATACACACACACACACACACACACTCACACACACACACGTATGTATCTATGTATTTTTTTCTTTTTTTTCTCAGCAGAAAGCACTGATAATGGATAATGAGTGGTATATACTCATCTTTCAGGACATCAAAGCCACCTGGCACACTTAGTAAATGGGCAACATGTATTAAGGATTATGGGATTCTGTAGCAACACAATAAATAATATATTTCTGGAGTTCTATATAAGGTTTCAAGACATGTTCCTGAGGAATAATTATTTAATCTATTCTGTTCCAACATGGCACACAAGTTGAAAAAAATTAATTTCAGCTGTACCTGCAGCCATAACTCCAAAATCTCATCTTGGCTTTAGAAACAAGGTGGACGTCTGTCAGTCTTACATATAAACATTCTCTTGCCAAGAGACCACAGATGTTCCACGCAAAAGTGACAATATTTTTTCATCAGAATTCCTTGTTGGGACTACACAGTGTGGTCAAGCTAGTGAAAAATTAAATTATGTTACCTAGGAGATAGCATTTACTATAATGAAGAATATATTCTTGAAAATTATCCCTTTTTGACTACAGCAAGGAGTAGAGTCACAAAAGCAATTGATTGGTCTTGGCATTTAGCCTTCTATCAGTGGTGTCATCCATTGCTTCAGGAGGGAGGACACTAATCTAAAGTGACATTTCTGTTCTGGCTGGCTTTTCTGCCCTGATGAAACAATTACTACAATCGTGAATGATCATTTTCAGAAGTTTGTATCACTTTGATATTTTTTTGTTTTCTAAAGTTGAATGGTAGAGTGAAATGTGAGACACAGCTGCTTATACCCTAATCTTCTGGCAAATGATCAGCAATTGCAATTATTTTTGCTGTTTAACCTGTGGCAGGATGGTTTGTGTAGAATCTACCAATACATGTGATTTATTGCACCAGAAATGAAAAGGCTATTAGAAAACTGGACCGTCATTCATTTTTGCAAGACAATCTGTAGAATCGAGAGAGCTGGTATTGAGAATCAATGGTTATTGCAAAGCTTTGGGTTATGCATTGGTGGATTTTGAACTGTCCTCTTTTATAGTAATCTGGAAGTAAAACTAGAGGTATAGTATTATGCTAGCACAGTATTTCACTATGAAGTAAAATAGCATGACATCAGAGACAATGACAATATATTCCTCTACAATGACTGCAATCAGAAAGCACTCAGATAGCTTGCTTTTCCCACTGGAAATTTTTGTACAGGAAATTACTGTTTTGCTCTCATGTACTGTAATAATGAGGTTTTATGTGAAGGTACGTTATAGTGCTTTATCCCCTTTCCATATATAAAGATCATGCATTCAGGGTTTGATTGAGAAGGCATCATAGTTTATCACTTTCCAAGCCTGAGAAAGCTGTGTGGCTCGCAGTACATTTAAAAAATCTTTCATACTGCATGGATGTGTTGCTGTGGTCTTTGCCCTTTAGGAACATGCATTTAAAAATTGGATATGTAAATGGACATAAAAAATTAGCTTTTCAAAGTGAAATACGGGCCGCCCCCATTTCTGGAAATAAACAAGCAAATTATCAATATATTAGCTCCATTTCTGAAATGACTGGGCTTTGTGAGGCTGCATAGCCATTCACTCGTGAACAAGAAAACGTAAGTGCATAATTAAACCATACATAGTCATAAGGTATTTGTAAATTGTAAAATCACATGGATTTATCATTATTATACTAATTTGGTTGGTTAGTTGTTTGATGGGAATTGTCGAGACTATAATAGACCTAAAAGAATGGTTGAGGTGCTCAGACACTCTTAATAAGCAAGTTGGAGGGATATGTGGTATAATATGCAGCATCCAGCACAGATAGCATGAGATTGCAGTTTGGTTTTAAAGCAAAATGATGTCTACACATCTTGCCATGTTCATCCATTCTCTTGATAGCTGTTTAAAAGGCTATCGTGCAGCTGAACTAGATTTTCTTCTTGATTTCATGTTTAAAAAAAGTGTTGCGTTTGACACCTGTAATATGTGATAAATATGTGCTGACTATGAAGGTCACACAACCCTAGCACATCAAGAAACATTTGGCATGCCTGCGTAATGTTTTCCAAGTGTGTGGAACAAATGAAATTCTGCTGCTGTGTTGCAGCTTGCCTTCAAACAACTATTATAGCCAGCTTTATATATTGTCTGTGCAGCAGACCATCAAATGGAAGGTTTCTTCTGCAGAGATGATCGAGAGTAGCAGTCTGCCACTTAGATGTTAGGTCATTGATATTTGGTATTGAAATTAACCTGTAATGCCTTCGGTATCTACAAAAGCAACACAAATTGATTATGACAGCTATGAGCATTCCATTAGTGTGGCAGAGAGATGCCTTGGGTGCCACATGAAGATTTTGACAAGAGAGCTATGAGAATTTTCCCTGGGAAAATGCAAACACTGCAAATTGCTTAATGGCAGAGGTGGTGCCACACTAGTTATTGAAGTGAGAAACTGTGTCTGTGTTCACAGCAAAGGTATCGTGGTCTGTGCGAGGAAGGGAGAATCTTACCGGTTTCCTTTTTTCCAAATTCACCCTTAAAAAAACAGCTGTTTTTGTCTCCTTCTTTTTTATCCACATAGAATTTTTTCTGCCTCCATCTTTCAAAATCAACTCTAACCGATTTTGCATTAGTGGTGCTAAAAAATTAATGTAAGTGTCGGCCAGTAGGGAACCCAGAGTGTCATGGATGATTTATTGCCAACTTAATCCATTATGGCTGGAGATGATGAACGCTACACAAGGCCAGGAGCTGCGGACGTGGTTACCATGGGTTGTTTTATTTTAAACAACACATGTGAGATGGGCAGCCTGGAATAGACCTTAGATCTCTAAAAACAATCATTATGAATTTTTACAGGCTTACAGTCAACCTCCAAATTGTATAGGTACTGTGTTTGCATGTTCTAGTAATGAATGGAAGAAATAGTTGGTATAGTTGAAGGGAAGAGATAGCTGGTATAGATTTTGACTGAGCTGACATTTGGAGGAAATCTCATGTTTCACATTCATTACAAATATGTCATTGTCCATGCATATATGGCCTTTTTGTCTGCAATGTGTGTAAATATGCAATGTCAAACTGTATGAAATCATTACATAACTTTCAGAATTTTCGGAATGTGTTTTGAATACAAACTAATTATTATAGTATGGATGCAGTGGCATCTTAATTCTCTGCGCTTGGATTTATATATGGAATTACTATTGCTGTTTGTCAGTGGATTTTGAGATTACACATGCATTGTAAATATTTGTAATCAGAAATATATTGCTTAGTTTTTATTTTAGTGAATATGATAAAAAGGTCTGATTTAATCAGTAAATTAGCTTGCCAGGTATGAATGATCTATACATTTACTTGTCTTGTAGTTAAAATTTAATTTTCTGTACTGACAATGAAAAAAAAAAAACATTATCAGTGTGGAAAATGGAAACACATGACTCATAAACTGTTGTATGTTTCATTTTATCACTGCCTTACAATCGGTGTCCTGTATTGTATTCATTTGTTGTGACTGTGGCACCTCCTTTTATATCTGTGTTGTGTGAAAATGTATGAATTGTATCAACAATCTGGATAACTACAAGAAATTGCCCATGAAATGTGCTCTAATCTTCCTGTAAGGCATAACAATAGATAAAAACAAAAACCGATTCAACAAAGAAAACACTAAAAAACTGCACTTTTTGTATATGTAATTGAATTTTTTCAGTGATTTTATTTCTTTGTCTATCTATCTATCTATCTATCTATCTATCTATCTATCTATCTATCTATCTATCTATCTATCTATCTAT